>PVKZ01004627.1:0-75539 GCA_004027375.1 Macroglossus sobrinus | reverse complement strand
AGTCAAAATTCATCAAACTGCACTACACATAAATCATCTTACTAGAGTTTATTTTTTTAAGTAAATAAAAAATGCTTAATCAAAGGAAAATGATCATCTAATGAATAATTTAAATGTGTATAATACATACATTTACACAGAAAAAGATTAGAAATACAGTTTAATAGTACTTTTCTTAGTATAACAATTACAGCTTATTTTAATTTTTCCATATGTTCTATACATTCAAAATGCTCTAAAGAGGTATGTATTTTTTATTGAGAATCAGAGCCTAAAATCTAGACTCAGTCTGAGGTTTAATTAATTTATTCAGCATTTATTGCAAACCTCCAGGTATAAACAGCATTCTAAGTGGTAGAGGAATACTTCTGCACTTGGGTATTTATTTCCCCAAGGTTCAGCTAGGCAAGTCTTTCAGTGATCATTGTAGCCAGTCAGTGTGCAAGCATCAACAATCTACAAAACACATACATCTGTTTATCATTTTTATGCTGGAAAATGTCAAGTATGTCGGAACTATTTTTAAGGACTGTGCATTCGTGATTACTTATTTACCTAATCTTTCTGAGAATAATCTTAAAATTTCTACAATGTTTAATACTGAAAATGTACCACATGTTTTGAATTTATGTATTTTGAATTATGTGTGAATGTGTTTAAGGATTATATGCATTGATAACTATTTTAAATTTTTATGTTTTGAGAATGTATTTACTTAGGATTAAAAGTTTTTTACAACTATAAAAAGGGCTAAAATGTTTAAAACTAAGAAACTGTAGAGGAATGTGAATGACACAAAAAAGAAAAATGTGATAATGAAAACAGGGCATTAAACAAAGAGAGAATAAAAGTATTGTCAATCAATAGAAATAACTGATGCACAGAACAGTCTATAATCAACAAGGACATGTTTAACAAAAAAATATTTGAGCAGCGAGCTCCATACCTAGGGCTTAATAGAGGCTATGTACTTGTTGAATTAATACTGGGAGATAATATACTGAAGATTTCACTTAAGTACTCTGAAAATACTCCTGCTTTCTATTTACTCAGAGTAGCAAGTAGAGAAAAATAACATTCATAGAAAATGTATAAATGAAGCCATTAAAAACTTAAACCACTATTTCAAAACCACCTTTGAAGCAAATAATCTGTTCACAAGGAACTCAAATGTTTCTTATCATGTGCTTTGTTGTACCACCACACACACCCATCAAGACAGTTATTTGTACTAAATATAGACTGAGAAAGAAAATCTCATTATAATCAGGAAAATGTCAGTTGTTCACCTTCGTATTCCACATAATTCCTAGCACATAGTGAGTACTTTCAAATCATTCACTGAGTGGAATGTTCAGAGAAATGTTTTCTCTGCTGTCCGTACAACTTCTTTTTATTTCAAAAGTATGTCATCAACTCTGATATTAAAAGCAGAATTTACACCACAACAAATGCTTACCATATTACAAGAACTCTCAGAAATGAGAAGAGATATCCATACATGTGTTCCCTAAGTTTCACAAGTATAAGAAAAAACATTTACTATTGTTGATCTGCTATATTAGATGACTCTGAACTGAATTATTCAAGCACACACAAGTACAACCTTAAAGAGGTCCATATACTTGCTCCTGACAATATAGAAACAAAAGCTGCTAGTCAAGTGAAAGATAAGCAAAAGGAATCTGAGGTACTGCATTTTCTGCACATCTGAATTTGTAGGCTTCCATAGCCATTAAGCAAAATTAGTTTCATCATATCAGCCAAAAATACTCATGGGCAACAGTTTTATGTCATTAAAAGAACTACCATCCTCAATCTGTCTGATTTTGTGTTTGCTCATTAGAAGCCTCTCAGTGAATTGGGAGAGAGGTTTTAACTGTACTCTTGCTCTATCAATGTTTTTTAGGATAGCCCTGAACTGTAACAAATTCCTATTCTCTCTTCTTTCTCTATACCTAACGTAACTTACACACAGTTGAACAAAACTAAGTATCAGACAGTCTACTAAATGGAACAATTTCAAAGTCAGAGAAAGACATCTTCATCTTCCATCTCTCCCACTTGCTAATCTCTGAATCCACCATGTTCTCTTATGTGCCTATGCCTCTGCAAACGCTATTTTCCTGTGGGTTTGACTGATATCTCCTCTTCAAATATGGCTGTGGCAAATTTCTACGGCTATAGAAGTCTTAACTAACCAGTGTTCCAAAAAAAAGGTTCATGCAATCCTTTCCCTTATCTACCTTTCACATACTTCCATTGGGCACCTCTCAAACTGGGTTATAACTCTGTCTCTTACAATCTGAGAACTGAACACCTCTTGGTAAATAGAGGTAATATGCAGTTGGCACAGACCAGAACAGCTTTAAAGGCTGTACTGAAGTACGGAAATACTTCTGTAATGTAATCTGGTAAACCGTCATCGCTCCAAACTCCACCAGCTCTAAGGTGCCTGCTGATGGCCTCCTGCCCCCACCACCACCACCACTCCACAACAAAGCCTGATAAAGTATAAAGGATAAAGGGGTGCTTCCAACCTCTGATCCAGTGCCATAGCCACCTTGATTGATTGGTGCCTGTGTTGTAGTGACTGATAAATAATTTGAATATCAATCACCCTTGCCTCCTTGTACTCTAAAAAAAGTCTAAAGTCTAAGACACTGCCTAGAATATAGAAGATCTTTAATGAACTGCTAATTATGTCTAAATAATGAATTGATGCCAGCCCTATTCAATGACACAAAGCTATCAAGTATGCTGTCAAAACTATGCAGACACTGATCAGATTATTAACAAAACCCAGGTCCTTAAGTACAAAACATGAAAGTGGTCAAGACTATCTATTTGCTACAGTTGCCAACAGTCTCTGATAAAATAAATGCTTAATTTAATAATGTGTGCGAAAATCTTCAACGTGATACTTTATAGAACATATGATTCCAGTATTTTTTAATGTCATTTAACAAAATTTATAAACAAAGTTTCTATAAAATAATAGTCTCTATAAGAATACCATAAATACTCACTTCCAGTCAAGATAGTGGGGCAGATAAATTTTGTGCTCATCTCCTCCACAAACACATCAATATTACAACTACAGAACCACCATCATTGAGCATCGCCTGAAGTCTAACTGAACGGAAGTGCCATAACTAAGGTTATACAGAAGAAGCCACACTGGGAGTGGTAGAGAAGAGGACCAGGCTGGTGTTATATCCAGATGTAGCGGTTAAAAATCAAGAGAAATAGCTAAGCTGTGGTGGTCCTTCACCCCACTCGCGAAAAGTGAGAAGTACTAGCCCCACAACAGTCTCCCCAGCACAGGGTTCCAGTGCCAGGGAGAGAAGTGCCCATAACTTCCAGCTGTGAAAAACAGCAAGGATTATGACTGAGAGAGACAGAGGGCTGTTAGAATCCCAAGCATTCTTCTTAAAGGACCCACATACAGACCTACTCACTGACAGACTGACTCTGAGTTCCAGTGCTCGGGAAGCAACTCTAAAGGCGTCAGAGACATTTAGGAACAAACAAAATCGTCTGGCTCTGGGGCAAGATCTGGAGGGGCAGAAGCCACTGTTTCTTTGTTGAGACTTCCCCTCACCTGGCCTATACATACAAGTAGGTGCTATTGTTGAGTCTCCATCAACCTAGCTAACATCATCCACCCTGCTCTGGTGATTCCTTGAGACTTCTGCCCCCACCAACTTGCAGGCCCACCCAAGCCACTTTCGATGTCTTCTCCATACAAATGGCCTTTCTTGGCTTGGGCTGCAGACTTTCCTAAAAACTCTCAAAGGTTCACAAACCCCCCAAAAAGAGCATCTGGCTTTGATGTGCCCTGTACCTCCTGCTAAACAGCCCAAGCCTGGGACTAGTAGCAGCCAGTCTTGGTTCAGAGATTATCCTCTCCTAGGCACCTCCAAGTCCAGCACAAGTAGCAATCATCTATAGGTCACTCTGTAGCTCATATGAAGTGGCCCCAGGCAGGGGATAGGAAGCAGCTGATGTTGGCCTACACCAGAACTTTCCCAAGAAGCCTCAGAACGAACACACCCAGTGGCCAGATTCAGATATGAGAGTACCACCTAACCACCTCCACAAATGACACACCCAAAGGGCAAGTCTCAACAGGCACCAGAGCCCCACTAAAGTGAATCTTGCTCCGTGGAGTCAGCCCCTGCACAACAGCTCCTCCACTGTAGTCATGCCCAGCTCTCAGAACTTATCCCTCCCATTGATATGCCAATAGCAATTAAGATTCAACTACAACAGGAGGATACACACAATCCACACAAGGGACACTCCTGGAGCACCCGGCTCAAGTGAACAGGGAGACTGTGCCACTAGGCTCCACAGGACACCTACTACATAAGGCCACCCTGTCAAGACTGGGAGATGTAGCAGATCTATTTATATGTAGAAACAAACATAAGGAGGCAGCCACAGTGAGGACACAAAGAAACAAGTCTCTAATGAAAGAACAGGACAAAACTTCAGAAAAAGAACTAAATGAAATGAAGGCAAGCGATCTACCAGATATAGAGTTCAAAACACTGGTTACAAGGATGCTCAATATACTTAGGAAGGAATAGATGAATTCAGTGAGAACTTATACCAAGAGATACAAAGCATAAAAGAGAATTGGTCAGAAATGAAGAATACAATAATTAAAATGAAGAACACACTAGATGGAATCAACAGGAGATTAGATGAACCAGAGGGTCGAATTGGCATTTTGGTAAATAAGGTAGCCGAAAATATCCAATTAGAACAAGAAGTAAAAAGAATCAAAGAGAATGAAGGTAGTTTAAGGAGCCTCTTGGACAACTTCAAGCATACCAACATTCACATCATAGGGGTATGAAAAGGAGAAGAGAGAGAACAAGGAATTGAAAACCTTTCAAGAAATAATGACAGAAAACCTCCCTAACCTAGCAAAGGAAATGGACGTACAAGCCCAGGAAGCATGAGAGTACCAAACAAGATGAACTCAAAGAGGCCTACACCAAGACACATCATCATTAAAATGCCAAAGGTTAAAGACAAAGAGAGAATCTTAAAAGCAGCAAGAGAAAAGCAGTTACTTATCTACATAGGAGCTCCCGTAATACTGTCAACTTATTTCTCAAGAGATACTTTGCAGGTCAGAAGGGATTGGCATTAAATATTCAAAGTGATGAAAAGTAGGGACCTACAACCAATATTTCTCTACTCAGCAAGGCCATTATTTAGATTCAAAGGAGAGCTAAAGGAGTTCATCACCACCAAACCAATATGAATATTACAAGAAATGTTAAAGGTACCTCTTTAAGAAGAAAAGAAATAAAAAATATGAATAATAAAATGTCAATAACTACATATTATCAGTGATTACTTTAAATGTAAATGCATTAAATGCTCCAGTCAAAAGACACAAAACCCTTACATATGATGCCTGCAAGGGACTCACTTCAGATTGAAAGACACAGAGACTAAAAGCAAAAGAACAGAAAAAGATGTTTCATGAAAATAGAAACAAAAAAAGAAAAAGCTGAGGTAGCAATACTTATATCAAACAAAATAGACTTTAAAACAAAGGCTCTAACAAGAGACAAAGAGGGACCCAGTAATCACACTTCTGAGTACTTATCTGAACAAACCCAAAACACTACTTCGAAGGAACATGTGAATCCTTATGTTCATTGCAGCATTATTTACCACAGCCAAGATATGGAGGCAATCTGAGTGTCTAAGAATAAATAAATGGATAAAGAATAGGTGGTACATATATACATTGGAATATTACTCAGCCATAAAAAAGAATGGCACTTTGCAAGCTGCAACAACATGGATGGACTAAGATGATATTATGCTAAGTGAATAAGTCAGACAAAAAAAAAAATACCACAGGACTTTACTTACATGTGAAATTAAAAAATAAATAAATGAACAAACAAAACAAATAGTTCACAGATACAGAGAACATTCTGATGGTTGAAAATGAGAGGGGGGTTTAGGGGAATGGGTGAAAAAGTTGAAGGGATTAAGTAATATACATTAGTAGCTACAATATAGTTATGAAGATACATAACAGAGGATATATTGTCAAAAATATTGTAATAACTATGTTTAATTCAACTGAAGAGAAAAAGGCAAGAATAAAAAGAGTCTGTTAATTATGAATCACTGGTCTAATTATAGACTTTGCTAGGGGCTTCAGATACTTCTAATTAGTTGGCATATTAATTATAAATAAAATACCATAAGAGAATTTACTGTGTATATAAAATTAGATACTTTTTATCATCCTTATAATTTAATAATTAAGTGTTCAATAAAATAATTATTTTTGAAAGTCATCAATAAAATATATATCACATTAAAATCAAGTTACTCAGAGCACTACTCAGGTAGTGATAGAATTTTTAATCCCTAAGGATGAAGTATTAGCTGAAAGGATAAATATGTAGCTTTAATTAGAATTTTGAACTGATAAATGGTGATATAACATTTGTTTTAGGATACTTACTTTCTAATAGAAAAATCACCTTTCAGTCATGTTATAGGGAGTTTCAAAGAGCTGTAAGATTAAAAAATTAAAAATAAGGATAGAAACAAAGAATAACAGCAACATGTTTGAAAAGAGAAACTTAATTATCTAATTCCAATACTGTCCCATTGAGCTAACATCAATCTTTAGCAAAACAATGCTGTGCTGCATGCTAGGCTAATGAAAAATTCTAGATGGTGACAAAATCTCAAGCATCATGTATTTATTTAGAACAATCAAGAAAGAGCATACTGATTTTTTTGTAGTTATTAAATTGAAAACAAAAATAAGGCCATAATAAATTTTAATTTTAAAATAAGCTTTTAAGGTCTAACTAATCTTAATCTGAAACAATCATCTAAATTATCTTGGCTATTAGCACTACCATATAAATTTAAACAGAAAATGTATAAAACAGGTATGTAATAGTAACAGTAGCTGCAATTATATTGAGTACCTATATTGTATGTCAGATGCAAGATTCTTTACATAGATTGTTAACTTTCACAACCAGCTTACAAGGCAGATATATCATCCCTAACTTACTAATGATGAATCAATGCCAGAAAGAATCTTTCTGAGATCAGCCAGCAAGTGTCTAAGTAAAAATTCAAACTCTACAATTCCTAAGCTATATACTCCACTTCCTGACCAGGTGTGCTCAATGGAATTAAAGTAAGTCAACTTAGCACTGAACTTGCATGGTCTATTAGCTATTCTAAAGGGATGAAGACTATGGTTTACTATCCCAATCAATGTGACCATCTGAATACCTAAGGAAAACAATATAACTCAGTAACTATATTTCTGACCCTGATTTGGGAAATCAAGGATTTGCCAAGTCAGCTTAAGGGCTGTTAGGAAATTTTATCTTTATTAGATGTGCTTGGATCTAAATGATAAAAATAAAATTACTAAACACTTAGATGAAGAAGTAGTAGAATTCTGAGAAGAAAAAAACAAACAGGAGAATGTAAATAATTTGTATACCTTTCGGATCTTGCATAAGAAGGCTCTAAATGAGATACCAGTATTCATGACAAAGAACCAAAGATAAAAACCAAGTTCCATGGTCAGTTTAAACAAAAGAAAAAATATGAAATTCAATCAGGACAGACATAGTATAAGTTAAAACAGATGTAATGAAAAAAATAAATGAGAGTTTGTAGTGAAAAATAATCTTTCCCCAACTCTTGTGAACCTATAACAAACTGAGAAGAAAATGTAATATTGGTTGAAAACAGGCAGTCATCTTGAATATTTCTCTTCCAAAAAATGACCATACATCAATTGATATGTAAAAAGTTACTACACACCTTAAAAAGGGGTACAACAAATGTCTGATGGACAAGTAAATGGTTTGGGTAAACGAACATGAAAAGTGAAAATGAGGAAGAAAAGGAAAGCTAAGAAGATAGTGGGAAGAAGAAAAGAGGGAGGTAGTTGGGAAAGAAGGGGTCAAATATGTGATGACAGAAAGAAATCTAACTATGAGAGGGGAACATACATACATACATATATACATATGTACATACGTACGTACGTACATACATATATACATATATTTTTTTTAAAGAGTTGATCTTTCTCCAAGTTTCTTTTCATGTAAATAGTACCTGCTCTTGGGGTTCTTTCTAAAAGCAAACTAGCTCAGAATATAACTTCTCTGGCAGAAATCTCTTCATATTGTGCCCCAGGAAATATCACCTCTCTCCTAAGAAAAGGCCTTACATCCAATGACATTGCCCTTATCCTGAACAGCCTCTTTCTGGAATTATTTCCTGGAACATTTCTGAGGACAACTTTTCTGTTTCTATTGGTTTTCTGCATTGAATATTAATGCCTAATCAGCATGATGAAAAAATTTTAGAATTTTTTGTTACACAGGATCCCTACTGCAATTATAATTTTTTTTGAAAAACACAGGCATCCCTCACAAAGATGGAGCCATTTGAAAACAATTTTTTTCAAAAAACTTTGCTACATGAGTTATTTTCTACATTTTTATTTTAAAGAAACCACATCTTTAACAAAAACTATATTATTCACAACTCTCACCTTCTTTATGAGTACCTGGAATAACCTCTCACATCTTACCTACTCTAACATCTGCTGACTCAAAAATCACCTTAGAGTCCGACTCCTTACTTGACCTAACAAAAGTTGCTGAGCTTGAATAAAGAAAGACTGTACATAGTGTATTTTTTTCTAGAACAATGTCTATGGTTATACAAGTTCAGACCAGAGGTGACTTCTTCTTCCCCTTATATCATATAACTAACCTATAATTTCACATGAGTTTAAAAAGAAAAGCTTACCTGCTGGTCATATTTCCTAAAATTCATAGCATCTAAGGACTGCACTGATTCTACATAGTAACACTATACATATCACATAAAAATTAGTTTGTAGCTCCTGTTTCACTTGTGAAAAAAGTGAAAAGGTCGGCCACATAACAGTTTTATGGAGCATTTCATTTTTTTAACAAACTATTAAAAGATGATCTCCCTTTCTTTGACATATGTGGACAGCGTAACTCATAAGCAAGTCTAAATGAAATGGTCCACAGAAATTCTTGCTTCTTCTAGTGTGGAATTCAATAGTCCAGCTACCAGGGATCTTACTATAACAGGCTATTACTTACTCTTACAAACAAGATTTAAAGTGGGTTATAGTGCACAGGGCTTAAGTATAGTTTATTTGTTGCATTTTAAAAATATCAGAAAATAAAATCTTTCCTTCACTGACATTTTAAATGCACTTTTAACTCCGTTGCGCATTCTAAGTTTATAACAATAACATTTTACATCTTAGTGATTTTGGAATGGCAATACCATTCATTGCACACTTCTTTGTTGAAATAAAAAAAAATCCTTTTAAAAATCACATTACTAGTTCTTGGTGGTGCAAGAAAATACACAGTAAAAAAACTCATCTAGAAAGCAAATAAATCAGGATACATTTGAAATGCTATTAAATGATCTTGAAGACCAAATCTGGGTCAAACTACAAAACAATCTTCAATCTCTGCTACCTGAGAATTCTGTTGCTTCATTCACATACCTAAGTCACAGAAAAGAAGTCATCACATGTCCTTAGCCAAGAGGAGACATATTGGCTGAGATGGAATGTGTGCAAGTCCAAGTATTTTATCCCCTGTCTCATCTTTCCTTAATCTTCAAGAAACCTCCGTAGTTCAGCTGAGACTGACTTTAATTGATTTATCTTTAAAGAAATATAACTGCTTAAATGAACCTTAACAAAAAGCACTGCAGCTCCTCTATTGGGTTCCAAAGCTACACTGACAATGACTTAACTGTGTTCAGTAAGGTAACAAGAAAGAAGACAAAGGCCACCTACAGTAATGCTGAGAATCTGAAGTAATGCGAAAATTTTCTCCAAAGAAATAAAGGGAATTGAGGACGATTTATTTCAAATGGAACCTCAAAGATTTTGGGGTGTCCACAGCAACACCTTCCCAAAGAAACAAAATTATTTAGCAACCATTCTGAGAATTTCCTGAATTAGCATTGTCCACAGAGCTAAAAATCATGACAGAATGTGAATCACTCCTGAAGAGTGAGTTAAGAATAAAATGTAAAAGACTTCAAGTGTTAAGAAACATTTCAAGTTGTATATAACTTAACAAAAATAACATTTATCAAACATCCTCATACATATAATTCGGTACCATCTGAGAAGGATGGCATATGCTAACTGGACATACTAGTTTATGGTTCCCTACATCAAACATGCAAATCCAGGCTATTCCTGTGAATATTCTAGAAGTGCATATATCAAGTGGTTCGATAAAGTCCCACCCTAACTTTACACTACACCAATAGGGACCCATGAGAGAGTTGGTTAGTTCTAGAACCTTATAAAATTTAATCAACTTTGGAAAAGTGGCTAGAAATGCACTTGCCTAGGAGATATCAGAACAAATGCTGGTCACTACAATGTGACCTATTTTAACCAATCACATACAGATCTACAATTCATTCCACCTTATCCAAAATGCTATTTTTCACTCGTTAGTCAAAATAACCACCATTTCAGTTCCTTCTAGTACTAAAAATACCTTATTTTTCTTCCTAGACAATTAGTAAATTTCTTTACTATGCTTCCTTGCTTGTAAATGAATAAACTTGGCTTTGTTTAATTTTGTTTGGTTTTGCTTTTTTAGCCCCAGTGGTCTGTTTTATTCTTTGATATACTGACTTTTCAAGAATATTCTCTTTCTCTTTCCTCCACCTAAAGCAAATCCTTTTAAAGATCAGAACTGGCCTGGGAGCTGATACTGGTTGGTCAACAACATAGGCTACCCTAGCAATCAGTAATACAGGCTCAAAGAGGTCACAGATCTGACTGATGGTTATGTCATGCCAGTGTTATATCTGAAAATCTGCCAGACAGAATTACCACTTCAGCAAAACAGCAATCCTCTGAGTATCGAATGGCGGTGCTTAAAAGTAAGATGTTGGGAGGTAGGAAATAACTGATTTTTAAAGACAAATTTCCCTTTTATCCTCTTCCTGCTTATCATATATGTAATCCAAAGACAGCCATCTCCCTATTATTACAAATGGCAGATAGACAGGTGTGTTACTGGAAATCCTGGACCACTACATTCACCAACCAAAGACTACTACTTTCAATCACACAATCTTCTATGACGGACTTATTCCTTAGGCAATTTCAAAGTGAAGGACATTTGCCAAATTAAAAAAAAAATTATTTAGACAATAAAAGTTAATAATATGATTTGTCTTATTAGGTCTAACTCAATATCCCAGCACATCTCAAGCTTTCCTCTACCTATTCAGAGAATATTCCAGAGGTTCTTTGGAACCCAAACAGAGAACAAAATAGTACTGCAGATTTTTAAATCAAGGGAATAACATAAGAAAAATCATGTTTCAAGAAGATTAATAACATGACAAGATAATTGGAGACTAAAACTAGGAACTAATGGAAGAAAGCTGAGTAATTCAACAGGAGATGATAACTGGTCCATTCAGAATAAGATGATGGCTGTTGCATAAAGAAGAGTTCCAAATAGAAAATTAAGAAGTCAAACTGTCACTATTTACAGATGACATGATTCTCTATATAGAAAATCCTAAAGACTCCACAAGAACACTACTAGAAACAGTAAGCAAATATAGTAAAGTCTCTGGATACAAAACCAACGTTAAAAAATCCATAGCATTCCTATACTCTAATAATGAAGTGTCAGGGGGAAAAAAAAGTGGAAAAATAATTCCTTTTGCAGTTGCAACAAAAAGAATAAAATACACAGGAATAAATTTAATAAAATGTGAAGGATCTATATAATGAAAACCGTAAGACCCTACTAAGAGAAATCGAAGAAGATACAAAGAAATGGAAAGATATTCCATGTTCCTGAATTGGAAGAATCAATACAGTTAAAATGATCTTATTAATTAAAACATTATACAAATTTAATGCAATCCTCATCAAAATCCCATTAGCATTAAAAAAAAATAGAACAAAAAATCATCAGATTTGTATAGAAGCACAAAGACCTCGAAATGCCAAAGCCATCCTGAGAAAAAACAACGAGGCTGGAGGCATCACTCTGCCTGACTTCAGGTTATATTACAAAGTGACAGTAATCAAAACAGCATGGTATTGGCAGAAAAACAGACTCATGGAATAGTGGAATAGAATCAAACCCAGAAATAAACCCATGTTTATATGGGCAAATAATTTTCAACAAAAAGCCGAAAAACATACAGTGGAGAAAGAAAAGCCTCTTCAATAAATGGTGCTGGGAAAACTGGAAGCCACCTGTAAAAGAATGAAACTAGACTGTTGTCTATCACCACACACCAAAATTAACTCAAAATGGATTAAGGACCTGAATAGAAGAACTGAAACAATAAAATGCATAAAAGAAAACATAGGAACTAAACTCAAGGACCTTGAACTTAAAGAGGATTTTATGAATTTGACTTTAAAAGCAAGGGAAGTAAAAGCTAAAATAAATGAATGGGACTACATCAAACTAAAAAGCTTCTGCTCAGCAAAGGAAATCGTCAACAAGGTAAAGAGACAACCATCAAATTGGAAAATATATTTGCAAGCGACAACTCTAATAAGGGACTAATATCCAAAATATAAAAAAACTGGAGGATGCAGAGAAAAAGGAACCCTCATACACTGCTGGTGGGACTGCAAATTGGTACAGCCACTATAGAAAACAGTATGATGGGTCCTCAAAAAACTAAAAATGGATCTACCATATGATCCAGCAATCCCTCTACTGGGTATTTACCCTAAAGACTTGAAAACTCATATCCAAAAATATATTTGCACACCAATGTTCATAGCAGCATTATTCACAGTGGCCAGGACATGGAAGCAACCAAAGTGTCCTACGATAGATGACTGGATAAAGAAGTTGTGGTACATATATACAATGGACTATTACTCAGCCATAAGAAGAGATGAAATACTGCCATTTGCAACAACATAGATGGACCTTGAGATAATCATGCTAAGCGAAATAAGCCAGACAGAAAAAGTTGAAAACCACGTGATATCACTTATATGTGGGATATAAACCTAAAAGCAACAAATGAACAGGACAAAGAGAGATTCATGGACGTGGACTATAGGCATCTTCTCTCATAGATTCATGCCTTAACTCATTCCATTTTTCTTCATAAAACATTCTTTTCCCTTGCCTGCATGGCAATGTTAAGCTCATGTTCTTTTCTTGGAAATAATCTCCTGACGTTCTTGCTCTTGGATCCTGAAACACATTCCTCCCTAACTCATACCAAGTCTGAATTAGGCTCCCTTCTTTATGCACATCTCTATCAAAAACTACAGAGTATTGTTAATTCCCAAACTAGTGAATGCCTGCCACATTATAGTACTAAAGTGATCATTAATTCCCAGTTTTGTGTTCTCTCTACAGGACAGTATTCAATTTACTCCATCAAGAGGTACAGCTAGGTTTTTTTTCCTCCTCCTATTTTGATTTGTTATCTAAGAATATTCAGTATTCTTCCTATTAACCTGACAGTTTTAAGCACATTTAGAATGTAGCCACTAGCTTTTTAAAAGAGAATCCAACCAAGATTAAATATACATGGAACTTTTCCCATATGGGGCTCAATGAACCAATATGACCAAAAAAAAAAAAATACCTTTTATGTATATTTATAATGCTGTGAAAAAAAAAAAAAAAAAGAACTTCACTTCAAAATATATCTACTTGGAAAATGTAATCATATACCAGAGCTTCTGAATGGTCAAAAAGTTGAAATATGAAATCAGTTTATGTTATTATTTTAAATAGAGAATGATAATCACACTGCAACTGGAAATGCCTGCCTTGAGAAGAAACAACAGAGTTAAAACTTACAACATCTACTTCTGTTCCCTTGATCTTTTTAGGTAGGATAACTATTAAAGGACACATCAAAATCTAATAACCACATTTTTCAGAATCCTATTCAAAGCTTTTCCTACGAAAGGATTCAGACTAGGGCTGCATGACATCCTGATATATTCGTGTAAAAAATAAAACAAAAAGGAAGCTTCAAGCAAAACATGATTCAAGACTACACTCAGGCAGAGTCTCAAACTGGTGACAAATCCCATATGCAACAGTTTTTATAATACTCGGTTGCGGAATTTTACCAAATCAATTGTTCTAATAAAAGTCAAAGATGTGCTACTCTAAGATAATATGGTATTAAGAATAACTGGTCAATCTATTTAACCTTTTCTATTTCTTAAGCTCTAAAATGTAGTAGTTGCAAATTCACTTAAAGTCATGGACAGGTTCTTGAAACTGCAACTTTAAGTGAAACGACATATATACAAATAAAACCAGTTTTATCATAGGCTAATTAATATAGACAAGAGTTAAGTTCCTATGGCATATTTATGGTCATACAAACATCACCAAATTTCTAAAAAATAAAGATCCAAAACATTCCTAATATAAAAAAAATTGAAATAAATGTGAGCCTGTTTAGAAAGATTAATAAAAACAAGTTAAGATCATTGTTTTCCAACCCACTGATTCCAGTTCAGGTTCAATGAATTTTCCTTTACTTGAAAGGGGAATATAGAATATAAATTACTCTAAATATCAGAGTGAAAGAAAACTCACTGAACTAGATTTGAAATTTAGCACACACACAAAAATACAAGCTCACAAAGTATTATATTTTTCTTCTCAACTTTCACTCTTCCCCTGCCACCAGCTACCTATTTTAGATATTCTTCTGCAGAGGATATAGCAACAATGCTACATTCTTCCAAATATAACCAGGTTTTGGCAAACTTAAGTCAGTATGTCCGTCAAAAACAGAAAGTCAATCTAAAATGTAATTTGGCAAATAACTATTTAAGTACTGAGTAGTTCTCTCTTGAATGGTATTGAAATTTCCATTTATCACGTTTAAATGTACAAAAAAAATCCTAAAAATCTGTACTGCAGCTAAACAAATAGCTTCCAAATTAATGATAGATTACACACACCTCTTTTATAAGAGTTCAGTGAAAGCAAAGTTATGCCACTTTGGAAACTCAACTCCTTATGAGAGTAGTCCTTAGTAGTTGTGATATTTCAAACCACTGCTCTGATTTTTTTATAAACACCTTTTCACTCTTTCATAAGTTAGCAACCAACTCTGCCAGAGACCTTAAATAACTGTTTTCATCAAAAAAGTGCCTTCGCTGGACCCTCCACCAGATCCATTCAAAGTCTCAAAATAGGCCTTAATGTTTAGGCCTTAGTAGACCTAAACATAAAGTTTTATTGAAAAGAATCACGTCCAGCGGTTACATGTTCTTAGAGCTACTTTTGCTCTACAACGGCAGAGCTAAGTAGTGTGACAGAGATCATATGGTCCGAAAAACCCAAAATATTTACTGTCCGGCCACTTACAGAAAAAAAAAAAATTGCCAACACAAGGACTTTTTCAAAAGCTGGATAACATGACCTCACCATTATATACACTGTTTACCTATCCATGAAATGAAGGTGACAAAGTACTTAGAGAACTTCTTAGAGCTTCTTGACTGCAATTAACTTTTTAATATTTATACCATTTAAACCCAATAAGATACTTTTCTGAAATACTGAACAAAGCAAACTTGACTCAGCAACTCAGAGGAAACTAACTAAAATCTTTTCAGACTAAAAATGAAAAATGTCTATGCCTAGCTCCACTCCAATTGCTATTAGTCAGCATTAAGTATGGTAGGGTCATAATGATGTTGAGTAATGACAGAAGCCTATTTGTGTACCATTATGTCTGCTAAAGGAATTTTAAGTGGAAAAAATGGCTATATGTGCCTAAAACAAATGCACTTTAAAGATCTGTAAAAAAAAATAAACAATTAGTTATATTTTCAATGATGCTGT
This sequence comes from Macroglossus sobrinus, assembly GCA_004027375.1. Lineage (NCBI taxonomy): Eukaryota > Metazoa > Chordata > Mammalia > Chiroptera > Pteropodidae > Macroglossus > Macroglossus sobrinus. The sequence continues at coordinate 59,592 of PVKZ01004627.1, read as the reverse complement.
TTCACTGTAAAGCCATCTTAAAATTTTCAGATTTAAATTCAAGAGCTAAACATGATTAAGATATCATATACTTAGATCTTTAATAAATATCTGGTGAATAAACAGTTACGTAGATTCCCAGGTTATTAATTTCGGTGCAATTAATTTTGTGTGTAACAATTTTTAGTCTCCTCAGGGAACCAAAGTCAAGAAAGAAATATGGCTTTCTCCCTGTTCTCCAGCTAGTCATCATGACAGACCATTTGCAGGAGGTCCTTTCCACTACACCAGTGGTCCCCAACCTCTCTGACACCAGGGACCAATGCTTTTATGAGAATCAAATGCCTGATCATCTGAGGTGAAGCAGAGGAGGTGATGCTAGCACTGGGGAGAGGCTGCAAATGCAGATGAAGTTTCACCAGATCACTGGCTGCTCACCTCCTGCTATGCAACCAGTTCCTAACAGGCCACCAGAACTGGTCCGCAGCCCAGGATTGGGAACCCCTGCACTACACCACTCTGTCTAGATTCCTACTGAACTGCAAACTCAGTGCCTCTTTAATGTCTACTGAAAAACATGTATAGGCAGTGACATCAGCATCACTGCAAAATGAGAAGACCCCTTGGTTTCTACTCTTAAAGTTACAAATCAGACCACTGTAATTCAAAAACCGATTCCCCGCTCAACATACAAACAGTTCTGAGACATCCATACATGGAGACACATGAAGATGGGAATATAAGAATGAACAGGGGAAAGAGGGGGACAGAGACAGGGGCTACTGATGCAGTCCAATGCCCAAAATGGCCCCAGCTGAAGCAATAACAGTAAAGAAGTCAGGCTGCAGCCCTCACAGAGCAGCCCAGAGGGACAGAAGTAACATCCAGCCTCAGTGACCAGCATGTATTGTTGCTAAACCTGGTGACAGGAGCAGAGATGTGGCCCAGAATGTGGCAGCCTTGGATTGGCAGCTGTCATTGCTAAAGAGAAGACAAAGCCACAGACTTGCAAATGTGTCTCCCCTCACCCTCCTGGATCCCGCCCTGCACCAGCTGACATAGTAGCAGTGGAGATGTCAGGTTGAAGTCCACACTCAGTTGGCCAGAGGACAGGAGGGGCAAAAGCAACATTCCTGCCTGAGTGACTAGCACAAATTACAGCTAAACCCAGAAAGAGGCAGTGCAACAGTGTGGCAGCAGCAAACTAGCAGCCATCATTATTAGCAAGAAGGCAAAGCCAACAACTCCCAAACCTACCTCTGCAGGCCCAACTCCCCACCATCCATCGTAGCAAAACCCCGTAGAGGCAGCAGAAACATGTCAGATAGCACAATACAGCTGGCAACTCAGTTAGAGAGGGGACACCCACCTCCTCAGAGAATGCAGGGCATTTTCCACTACCAAGGCGACACAGCCCACTGAGATCCCAAAAGTCGAAATAGTTCAGGTAAGAAGAGAAAAAAAGTGCTACAGCACCATCTACTGGAAACAAAAGAAAGACCTCCATTTATCAACCTACTGAATTGTTAAAAGCAAAACAGTACTTGAAAAAAATAACTCACTACCCTCAATGTCCAGGCAGAAAAATAACCCATTAATTAAGGTAATAAAGAAAGAAAACGAAAAGTCTCTAGAAACCAAACTCAAAGACACGGAAGACTACAATTATAAATAACAGAGAATTCAAGATTGCAGTTTTTAAAAAACTTAATGAAACAAGAAAACTCAGAAAGGAGTTCAATGAGCTCAGGAATAGAATCAATGAACAAAAGGAGTGCATTAACAAAGAGAAACTATAAAAAAGAACTAAAGCGAAATTCTGGAGCTGAAGAACAATAAAAGAGGTGAAGAATGAATTAGAGAGCATGGGAAACAGGGCAGAACAGGTGAAAGAGAGAATTAGTGAGCTCAAATATACAAATCTAGAAATAACAGGTGGGAAAAGAGAGAAATTAGAGGTTGAAAAACAATGAAAGAACTCTATGAGAACTATCTGCTGCCATTAGCAAGAGCAATATAAACAAAATGGGTATACTAGAAGGAGAAGAAAGGGAACACAGGGCTTATTTAAAGAAATAATTGATGAGAACCTCTCAAAACTATAATAAGAAAAGGACCCTCAAATTCAAGAGGCTAACAGAGTATCTAATTATCTTAATGAAAAAAGACCTCCAAGACACATTATATTAAAATGGAGAAAAAATAATAACAAAGAAACTCAAGGCAGCAAGGGAAAAGAAGATTGTAGCCTATAAAAGAAACCCTACTGGATTATAATCCAGATTTTTTAGCAGGAACTTTATAAGCTAGGAGAGAGTAAAATGAAATATTCAAATTATTGAAAGGGAGAAATCACTAGCCAAAAATAATATACCTATAAAAGTTATCCTTTACATACGAAGAGAAAATAAAGGATTTTCCAAACATACAAAAGTTAAAGGAATTCACCACCAAAACACCTGCATTACAAGAAATGTTTAAAGTACTACTATTTCAAAAAAAAAGGCAAAAGTATAGAAAACATTGAGTAAGATGACAGAAACTATACCTGTATTTCAGAACATACTATTAAACTCTAAATCATTTAACATAAAGGTTAAAGAAAGGATAAGCATTTTTTTAAAAAAGACTTCTGCAATTTGGAAATGAACATATAGTATAAAAAGAGATAATCTGTGACAACAAAAGCATTAAAAAAGGGGAAAGAACTGAACTTGAACAGGTGAGTGAAGATAACATACAATCTGAAGAAAAGAGAGTACTATATATATATAGTACTATATATATATATATGAGACCTTTTTTTATATAAAACTAATGGTAACCACAAAACTGAAATGCAGATCTGAGAGAGATAATATTAATAGAAGATGCAATGGAGGGGAAAAAATCATAAAATATCACCAAACTAAAACAGTAGAACAGAAACACAAGAGAAAGGAAATAATGATGATATAGAGCAATCAGAATCCAAAAGATTAAATGGCTATAGTAAGTCCTCATAAAATAAATAAAATCAGAAATAAAAGAGAAATTAAAAAGGGACACCACAAAAATACAAAGGACTATATAAGAATATCATTAAAGGCTATATACCACAAAATTTGATGACTGAAGAATTGGAAAACCTAAATACCTAGAAATAAACATAAAAAAGAAAGTGAAGCAACTGTACAGTAAAAACCATTAGACACTGTCGAATGAAAATAAAGAATATGCAAAGAATTTGAAAGATGTTCCTTATTCCTAGATTGGAAAATTAACAGTTAAAATGGCCTAAATATTACCTAAAACAATATACAGATTTAACACAATCGACATCAAAAACCCTATCACATTTTCACAGAAAGAGAGCAAAAAAATCCTCCCATTTGCATGCAACCACAAAAAAAAAAAAAAAAAAAACAGCCAAAGCAATCCTGAGAAAAAGGAACGGAGCCACAGGCATTACACTCCCTGACTCAAACGACACTACAAAAGCTACAATAATCAAAGCAGTATGGTACGGACAGAAAAACAGACATATAGACCAATGGAACAGAACTGAGAGCCCAGAAATAAATCTACACATATATGAGCAACTAATTTTCAATAAAAAAAAGTCAAAAACATACAATGGAGAAAGGAAAGCCTCTGCAAACCCACATGCAAAAGAATGAAATTAGACTGCTATCTGACACCATACACAAAAATTAATTCAAAAATGGATTAAAGACTTAAATAAAAGACCTGAAACAAAAAGTACATAGAAGGAAACATAGATATCAAACTTATGGACCTAGATCTCAGAAGAGTTTCTGTAAACCTGACCCCAAAGGCAAGGGAAGTAATAGCAAAAATAAATGAATGAAACTACATGAAACTAAAAAACTTCCTCACAGCAAAATAAACCAGCAACAAAACACAAAAGCAACCCTACTGAATGGAAGAAGATATTTGCAAAAAATACCTCCAATAAGGGGCTAACATCCAAAATATTTAAAGAACTCATAAAACTGCAAAACAAAATCTGACTTAAAAACAGGCAGAGGACCTGTATAAGACACTTTTCCAAGGAAGATATACAGATGGCCAACAGATATATGAAAAGATGCTCACCTTCACTAGTTATAAGGGAAATGTAAATCAAAACCACACTGATAACATCTTACACTTGTGAAAAAGGTATCAGTAAGACGAGAAATAACAAGTATTGGAGAGAATATGGAGAAAAGAGAAACCTCACACACTGCATGTGGGAATGATTCATTTGATAAGGCCAATGTGAAAAATAGTATGGAGGTTTCTCAAAAAATTAAGAATAGTGCTACCATATAACCCAGATACCTCCTCTAGGTATCTACCTGAAGAACTTGAAAATACTTATTCGTAAAGATATATTTATGTACTCCTATGTTCACTGTAGCATTATTCACAACAGCTAAGGTATGGAAACATCCTAAATGTCCTTTAATCAGTGACTTATAAAGAAGATATGGTACATATATACAGTGTAATACTACTCAACCATAAAATAGACGAAATATTGCCATTTGCAACAACACGGATGGATCTTGAGATTATCATGCTAAGTAAAATAAGTCAGATGGAAAAAGACAAGAACCATTACATCATCACTCATATATGGGATATAAAACAAAAAGCAACAAGTGAACAAAAAAAACAAACTCATGGATAGAAACAACAGAATGGTGGCTAGCAGAAAGAAAGGAGGGGGTGAAGGAAGGACAACAAGAGTAAAAGGGGTTAAATATATCATGACAAAAAGAAACTAGACTTTGGGTGATGAACAAACAATGAAGTATAGAGATGTATTATAAAACTGTACACCTGAAACTTACATAATAATGTTATCAACTAATTTTACCCAATAAAGTTAATTAAATGTTTTTTAATGTTAAAAAGAAGTCATGTATAGGTTGTTGCTCAATAGAAATATATTAGAAATCAACAGTTGGGGAGGAGTCTCTTACCAAAGATCTTTAAATAATCTATATCTGAACAAGACATACTCAACTTGTTGATTCTGAACAAAACGCAGACATAAAAGTAAACATTCCTTAACATTCAGCTCTTCTGAACTGTTTCTGTGTTCTCAACATAGAATAAGTCTCCAATAGAAATTATCTCCCCATTTGTATTTTCCCCACATAAAAATTGTCATTAAAGCCTGATTACATTCCTGATAAATTTTTCTACTGAAACATCTGCCCCTTAAATTAACAAGTTAAAAAATTAATTCTTCCTTGGGGGGGAAAAAAACACATAAACACACTTAAATAATGAGTTATCATATACTTTACCATCTTCTCAGATGATTGCATGTTCATTGCCCAAGTGTAAATATAATTAGTTTGCTCTTAAAATTTCAAATAAAAGAAGCTTCACACTGTAGGGTAAAAATTCCCATAGTAGGTTGCAAATATGTGTCTTCAAACATATACCTTTTGTTTAAGGCAAAAGAGATGAATCTGTTGTTCAAATTCAGAACAATCACAAAAGGAGAGTGATTTTTATTACGTGTTAATTGCTGATGTTTTCAATTCCTCTTAGGCCAACCCTAACTAATACATATTATCTCCTCTTTTAGAACTGAAACTTATGGTTTCAATAGGAAGCCTCCAGTGACATAATCTGGCAGCAAAACTAAGGTTAAATAACTAAAATAAGAAAAAAAGAAATGGTACTACCCAGGAAATTGTTTTTCAAAATATAGTCGAAGAGCCGTATAGGAATTCTCAAAATATGAGAAACAATTCTCTTTCCTATATAGTGAAAAAAGGGGGAAAATCAACTAGTTGTGATGAAGAGAAAGGAACAAACTATACATTCCAAAAGAAGACTCAGCAAGATACAAAAATGGAGTCAATAAGTCAAAAGTGACAGCAGTTGGTGCCTGGGCAACCATGCGGATGAGGACCTTGACAAACTCAATTCAAAGAAGACCTGGTTGCTGGGAAAAGGAGGTAAGGCAGTTTAGCAAGTGGGTATATTTAGTATGTCTTAGTGTATGCAACTGGATCATGGGTAAATTGAAGATGTAGAACCTGAGCCACTTGTAGAGCTTAAACACATGAAAATGTTAAATAATTAAGGTGGGCTTCTGAGGTAAAAACTAAAGCCTCAGAGTAACAGATACGACATGCTAACATACAGTTAATAAAATTCATTATCTGAACCCTTAGTGTATTACAAATACCTCTTCAGAGAGTTGCAGTAGTTACTGAATGTGTATCTCCTTAACCCCTACTTAAACAAATTCCAAATAAAAGAGACAAGTCACAATGGGATCTCATTTCTCGAAAAATATAATTTAATACTATGGCAACAAACTCTAGAATGCTTACCTGAATCTTCTCTCTCTGAAACAAATATTTGCAATTAACCTTTTATGAACCATATCTATATTAAACCCCCATCTAGCCCATATATCTTTAATACTTCATCTTGATCATTTTTTTTTGTTAAATATACATAACATTTCTATTTCTACATTTTCCTTTCCTCTGGTAATATCATCTTCATCCTCTCTTCTAGATATAATTGAAAATTGAATTCTGAATCTCCAAGTTAAAACGTGATACTACTAAAAAAAAAAATCTTCCATTAGACAAAACTGCCTTCTATGAATTATTTCGATATCTTGCTTCCTATTTTTTATAGTTAGTCCACATTTATCAATATAAGCTTCTGCATATCTTCTTTCCAATTATTTACCTTCTTTTGCCTATTCTCTTTATTTAGCCATACCATTTATAAGTTTCTCTAGGAAAAAAAAATTGACCCTAACTTTGAATTCAGCTTTCTTATTCTGGGAGGTGGGGGGAAAACTGTGGAGTGAATCAATTCTCATCTGTCACTAAATAGCGTGAAACCTTAGGCAAATTATTTACCCTTCCTAAGCCTGTTTTATCATTTATAAATGGGAGATGATAACACCTATCATGCAGAGATGTTTTCCAAATTAAAGAAAAAAAGTGTAACAAATGAATAAGTGAATAGCATTTGATAAACTGGTTGTTATAAAGGTGTATGTTATAATCAAAGTCATTATTTCATAGGTCATTACAGAACTTTGCTACCAAAAGTACTGAATGTCCTTCCTAATTCTGGCCTCAATTCAAGGACAGAATACAAATTACATTATTGCAATTCTATTGGAGCAGCTGTCATGAGGAGTATGTAATGGAAACATGAGCGACAACATCTGGGCAGAAAGGAGCTGGAATACAAGATTAGGAAAACCACCTGTCAAGGTTTAGCATATCCAGCATCCCTGTATGCCCTTGAAGGTAATAAAATCTTCACTGCAAAAGGGAGGTTATAGTACATGTATGCAGAGAGCTGCTACATTTCATTCAGCCTTCTAGTTCCAAGCAGAAATCAGTGTAAGTTTGTATTTCACTGCTGATTTGAAACATGGAACAATGATGACCATGATGATGACAACAAACATATTAACTTTACAACTAATATTTGAGACTTACTGCATGTCAGGCATGATGCTAAGTATTTTGCAGTAATTATTAATCCTTAAAACAATCCTAAGAGGTAGATATTTTTATTCCATTTAACAAAAAAAACAAAAAACAAAAAACTGAAGACTGGCAGAACTGGGATTCAAACCCAGGTAACAGAGAAAATTTCAAAGATCCAACAACACATCAAAACATTATATGCTTATTGTAGCAATCAGAGCTATTTGGGTATCTATGTGGGAAATGTGGCGTCATATTCACTCAACACATATAAGCAAAAGCAGAGGGATGCAGAAGAAAGGATTTACCTTCCATAGTAAACAATTCTGGAACTTCCAAATACTAAAAATCATGACACTGTCAAATTGAGCATGGCCTGCTTTAGAGATAATTAGAGCTCTCCAGATCAAAGGTTCTCCACCTGACACATGGTGATAAATGAGGACATTAGAAGCTGATGATATGGTGCCGTCACATGCTCAACACATCTTCATGGACTTCCATGGGCCTCCATACATCTCCACACACCTCCTATAGACCTATGAGAAATTCTCAGAACATCAGCTACACCAGGAAAACACATTAGAATGAAAACAAGTAAAACAGTTGTGAATTTTCTCTGTATCAAATAAATATTAATATTTATTGAACACTGGTATTATGTACCAGGCATGTTCTAAGGCCTTTCTTTGCCTTTATTAATCCTCCAATTATGAATTAAGTGCTTGCTATTTTAATTTCCATTTCACAGATGAGGTAACTGAGACACAACAATAAAGGAAATGGCAGTTCCAAGATTATAATAAAGAGGTCTGGTTGCAGGTCTCTAGCTCTTAAACACAACAGTAAAGTGTCTCTCAGCCTTCCTAAGGGGGCAGGTGCCCTGAGGAATTCCAGGAACTCTTTACATTATGCCATAACCAAAAATTTAAATTTCTGCCTTTACAGTATACACCCAAAAGGCTCTCTAGGACTGTGAGGGTTCACTCCTCCCCCAGGATTTTAGTTTGTTACAGTAACCTTGGATTCCACCCCCACAGTCCCAAACAAAAACTTCATTTAGAGCCTCTTCTTATCTAACCCTGGGTAAGAAAAGCAGTAGGAATCTTAGTAACCCTATCAAAAGATATTAGTTATAAGGCAGCCTAGCCCCACAGTGCTACTGCTGGGCTACATCGACTCAAGAAAGCTTCACACGAAGAACAAGACAACAACTCCTTTCTCTGAAACAAGATCTGTACATTAAAGTTTCACTGTTTTCTGTGTAAGGTTGTCCATATATCATTAATTCAAGAATTGTGTGCCAGGCAGTATTCTAAGTGCTAGAATACATCTGTGAACAACAGGTCCTACAACCATTGAGCTTATGTTCTAGTGGGATAGAAATATGGGTCTACCTGGACGAAAAAACGTCAGCTCCAAATACTAGAGGAAAGGGCGCTAGCACCATCCTAAATTCTGGAAGAAAAAAAAAGATGTGAGTAAAAAGGGGCATTATTTATTCTTCCTGAGCTAAAGTTCTCAAATTGATAGATGTATTATTACCAATGCAATTTAAAGGCCAATCTCTGCAGTCTTTACTGTTGAGTTATTTTCAACTCATGGCCCAAAGACTGACATGTTTCATATACATGGCATTAATGCACTCATTGATTCCTACATCTTCATGTCTTTGTCACACTAAGTACAATAAGAGGTACAAGGGATCTAACACAACAGGAAAACACCTAACCTTATGATGGTCTTTCTTTCATATTCAAAAAAGATCTACATAGCCTAAATAGAAGCTGCTTATATCCTTCCTATTTCATTGCAGATAACTTTAATAATTTTTGTTCTTCCCAACTGCAAGTAGGAACTCAGTTTCAATTGCATTAAATCATATATCTAGAATAGTACAAAACAATGCAAGCATTTTTAAAAGAAGTTGAAACAATCTATGGATTAATTTTTGCTTCCACCCAATTTTGACGAAGAATTTGATGACGAAATCAAGGGGTATTTACCATTTCCACGTTAAAAGTGCTAAATTCACAGTAAGGTCAATTTCAAGAGCACTGTTTTTAGGTTTTTTTAATGGAATAAACTTAAACTATGATAACTCTATGCTAAGGAATACTATGTAGCAGTTACAAGTGAGACAGAACTTGTACTGACCTGAGAAAACATTTTCCACATTGGAGTGGAGAACAGAAAGCAGAAAAATGTATGCAATGTGCAAAAATACACAAAATAAAACTACATAGAGGGAGAGAAAATAAAAGATCTGGAAGGATAGCAATCTGACTGCAGTGATTACCCCTGGGAGGTAAATCCATAGAGGGAGAGATTTGCAGGAGGGATTTGGCTCCTTTTTCTATATATTGCTATACTGATTGATTTCTCTAAGATATTATTCATCTATCCCTTGTTTAACTGAAAAACATTGTTTAAAGAAACTCTAAAACCAGATAACCATCCAATATATAGCATTTGTCCTTTAACATTCCAAATGCTAAAGAAAAAACAATCTTGTTTGAATCGTCAGATTAACTGACATAGCATTTAGAAACAATAAAACACATATATAATAAGTGGCATGAACCTTGAAATTTTAAATTATAAAAGGAGTCAGTCAGAAGAAAGAAATCTTATGCTTTCAAAATGCATATTCTAAGCCACTGGAACCAGGCTAGATACTATAAAAACTGTTTTCATAGATACTCTATAACCAATATATTATAAATGTTTTACAGATTAACAGTTAACAATATCTTCAAACTATAAACTACTATCTCCAAAATAATTACCTTATAAAAATTAGCAACTTTTTTTCCTTCCCTCAGGAAGTTTTGCTCTACATACCATTTCCTTTCCTCCTAACAGTTTAATTTGCTAGGAACTGAAGTACTAAACCTTAAGAATATACAGCCTTCTCACTCTCTCAAAACTTTCCCAGATATTACACCCAAAGACCAGAAATTGAAACATCACCATGACAGTCAATCTGTACTAGTCACAATAAAACTGTTAAGGGTATGAAAAGAACTTACGTAACTAAAAGCATGTTCCTTTTCTTCTGCTTCTTAAAAAATTCAATGCAAAAATTACAGCTCATGATTCAACTAAATTCCCAAATCAGTTATGAACATATCTTTTTATTTTCCACAAGATTAGTCATTTGAACTTCATCAGTCAGACACTGACATGAAAGAATCAAAAATTAATGCAAAGCATACTGTCAAATGCATGAATTACAATTTGGTACATATTTAAAGTGCCAGTTTACTTTCTTGGTAGCTTTTGCCAATTTGGATTGGAATTTTTAAGGGCCTAATAATAAAAATTATTCAGAACCAGATTACAAGTAGTCATGAAATAAACACCTTTCTTTAACCAGTTATTGTTAGTATTTTCTAAGCTAAGAATAAATAGATGCACAACATATAATGAAGCAGAATTAAAGAAAAAGGACAAGATTTCAAACTTCTTTCCCTTGTGCCTGAGTATACCAAACAGAAAAATTCAGAATAAAACAAAAATAAGCTGAGTATTTTTTCTAATAGAATTGCTTTAAAGTGTCATCAGGGAGGAAAAATCAACAAGGGAAGAGAATAAGCAAGTTCCCTCTTTGTATTTAAGTGAAGCCAATCATGTCATGTGATCAACAAATCACTCATTTTTTCATCTGGCCAAGTGGTGTTTATACTGTCAATGCGTATACCTCCTTTAGTAATATGGTCTATATTTCTTCATGTGAATAATTTTAATGTTTACTGTCCTATAGATAAAAAATAAAATGTGATTTGATTATCTGTAGCCTAACATACTCAAAGGTTTGGGGTGAAGACAGAAGTGGAAGATAGAATACTGGGCCAACTACTCCCAGAGTGTATTATTTAGTTATCGGTGTCCTTAGTAAAGAGACAAAATTCACCTGCTTTCTAAAAGTTCCTCATTTACCTCCCAGGCAACAATAAGGAATATCGTCAAACTGCACAAGCTATTTTATATGAGGCTTGCTTACCTAACTCATGATTGATAAAAGGAAGCCACTTTATCACCCTAAAAAATAGGAAATATCCAAATTTTCAATTGCTACTCATGACTCAATGAGTTGACAATTACAGAAACTCATAGCTGATGCTAGAAAACCTAATGTTTTCATGAAGATCACTTTGAAAAGCTGTTCCAAAAGGACATTATTTGCTTTTACATTACAATTTTTACTTCCACACTAAGTACTTATGAAGTGCTGCACCCCTTGTAGAGGGAAAAAACAGACTTTCTCTGGTTATTACAGAAATAAGGAAGCCATTCTTATTTTCTGATTACTAGACTACATTCCAGTAATTAAAATATTGCTACTTTGCCTCTACAATTTTGGCATACAATGAGCCTGTATTTGTGTCTCAAACAGGCTAATTGCTGAACTGATAAAAATTGGGTACAGTGAAAACAGTCACATCTATCTCCCAATAATAAAAAAAAGTTAACTGTTTAAACAGAAATAGATATTTCTTTTAAATGGTAGACAACTTTTAAAACAAGATTATGACCTATTTTAAAGATATATTTATATCCAGATAAGATCTGATGAATATTAACAATAAGTAAAAATACGATTACAAAAGGCAAGTCTATTTTTTTTCCTATTTTTTGATTGTATGGGCAAATATTACAGTTCCATATTCCAGTAAAGAATTTAAACAAGGATAGTACAAACCAAGTACAGTAAACATAATGGCCTCCACTTATAACACTCTCAATTTAGAAAGTATTTTTACATATAATCAGCCCTGAAATTCAATATTTATTGGGTGTTAGTCAGACCCTGCACTAAGTCCTGGGGACATAAGATGAATAAATAACATCCCTTTAGTCTCCATTCATCTCATCTAATAATCAAAATCATACTAAGAAAAAAGAGCAGGATAATCTCCATCTTACAGAACAAAATGAAGCTTAGAGATACTAAATTTTTTCACATGATCACTAAATCAAAAGCAAAACTTGTTCAATACTCTTCTAACATCTATTATACTGCTTATATTACTAACCTTAAGGATCTTCCTAATTATACAAAATTTCTTTTCATGCCACAAATTAATTTTGAGAATGACTTTAATTGCTATTGTTTCCTAAGAGTAATAAGGATTATGACAAATGTGTGTGCATGTGTGTATATATGTAATTTATATATGCACATATGTTTACTACCTCACAAAAGTATTCTCTACAAGGAAAGATAAAATTTATTTGTTCTTAGGTCTTAAAGTATACTTGTGAACTCTTATCTATACAAAATTCTTGGAATATGGAATTGATCATACTGACTATACTGAAATTATATGCTCTAGGACTATGTTAATACTAGCTATATGTGGCTACTGAGCACCTGAAATGTGCCTCTCAAAGCATGATCAGCTTACTGCACTATTACTGATACATAAATTATATCTCAGTTTTATATAATATAATGTGAATTTGGTATTTTGAAACATATATATACCCAAAAAGAGAGAGAGAGAGAGAGAAAGGCACCAAATTATTAGTACTAGTTATCTCTGGATGAAAGAATAACAGATTTTTCTCCTTTTAAATTATTCTATATTTTTCCAATTTTTTCTATAAGTTAACTTTTCTTCTATCATAAAAACTATTGTTTAAAGACGTGTAGTATAATGAGTAATATCAAACTCAACTTCAGATCTGCAGCCAAAAAAGAATCAGAGGAAAGCCATTCTGTACACTTAGGATTCAGTTTCCTAGTCAGAAAACTAGTCCACGAAAATCCAGACCACCTAGTCCCAGAGGAGAGAAGAGGGGGTGAGCATTCATACAGCTACAAAGCACTACACTTGCCTTTTACAAAAAAATACAAAACATATTCTTTTCTAGGTGACAAGATTTTTTGCATGAGTTTTGGAATGAAAAACTGTCAAAAAGAACTACAAGCTGCATTTATAACAGATTCAAATTGTATTCATATATGTTTAATAAAAAAATAAATGTGAAATAAAATATAAGTCAATAATTAAAGTTAGACTCTCTAAATTAGGAACTACTGTATTTATAAATTATTTCTAAGTTGCTAATGGTAAAATTTACATATTCACTAATGCTATCATTCCACAAACTGCATTTGTGTGGAAAGAAGTATACCATGAGAAACAATGCACACTTGCTCTTATACTACATACAAGATGAAAAGTTATCCAACAATAGCATCCACTGCTCTCTCCCTTCACTCTTACAATATACCAATGTCTTCATTGATTCTGGAAACCAACAAACTTTTTTAACTTCAGGACCAACAGCTGAATTAAGATTTGGCATCTACTTGAAAACATTTAGTCATGAGGTTGAACACTGCGAATGCAGCCAGTCCCCAAAATCCAAATGCTAAAAAATAGCATAAGGGATATTGCTGCAAAAACAATTTTTCAAGTCAAAGAGAAAAGTGAATTAGGTAAATGTTTTTTCTTTTTATTTATTCATTTATAATTTTTTAATGTCACCACATATTTGACCCCTTTTACCACATCTACCTCCATCTTCCTCCCTCCTCTCCCCTGACCCTCTGATAACCACTAGTCTATAGGTCATGTCTATGAGTCTCTCTTTGTCCTGTTCGTTTGTTGCTTTTGTATCCAGAGACTTTACTGTATTTAGGTTTATATCCCACATATAAGTGATACCACATGCTTTTCAACGTTTTCTGTCTGGCTTATTTCGCTTAGCATGATTATCTTGAAGTTCATCCAGGTTGTCACAAATGGCAGTATTTCCTTTCTCCTTATGGCTGATTAATATTCCATTGTATATATGTACCACAGCTTCTTTGTCCAATTATCTATCGTAGGACACTTTGGTTGTTTCCATGTCATGGCCTCCATAAAAAATGCTTCTTTGGTGTGCAAAAATCTTTTCAGATATGAGTTTTCAAGACTTTGAAGTACCCAATAGAGGGATTGCTGAATCATATGACAGCTCAATTCTTAGTTTTTTTTGAGGAACCTCCATAACTATTTCCATAGTGGCTGTATCAATTTGCACTCCCATCAGCAATGTATGAGGGTTCCTTTTTATTTGCATCCTCCAACATTTGTTATTACTTGTCCTGTTGATTATAGCTATTACAACGGGTGTAAGATGGCATTTCATTGTGGTATTGATTTGCATTTCCCATATAGCTAGCAATGTTGAGTATCTTTTCAAATATTTGTTGGCCATTTGTATGTACCCTAGAGAGTTTGGATCATTTGATTTTCTGTTGTTATTGAGTCGTATGAGTTCTTCGTATATTTCGATATTAGGCCCTTATCGGAGGTGTTGCTTGCAAATATATTTTCCAATTCAGACACTTGTCTCTTTATCTTGTTGACGATTTCTTTTGCTGAGCAGAAGCTTTTAAGTTTTTTTTGTTTTTACTTCTCTTTCCATTGAAGACAAATTCATAAAATCCTCTTTCAGTCCAAGGTCCTTCAGTTTAGTTCCTAAGTCTTCTATGCACTTTGTTTCGGGTCTTCTTTTCAGGTATTTAATCCATTTTGAGTTAATTTTGTTGTGTGATAAGAGACAACATCTAGATTCATTCTTTTGCAGATGGCTTTTCGGTTTTCCCAGAACCATTTATTAAAGAAGATTTTCATTCTCCACTGTATGTTTTTGCTTTTTTGGCAAAATTATTTGCCCATATAAATATGGGTTTACTTCTGGATTCTCGACTCTGTTCCACTGGTCTGTGTGTCTGTTTTCCTGCCAATACCAAGCTGTTTTGATTACTGTCACTTTGTAGTATAATTTGAAGTCAGGCAGAATGATGCTTCCAGCCTAGTTCTCTTTTCTCAGGATGGCTTTAGCAATTATGGGTCTTTTGTGTTTTCATACAAATCTGATGATTTGTTTCATTTTTTTTTTAAAAAATGCCGATGGGATTTTGATGAGGACTGCATTAAATCTGTATAATGCTTTAGATAATAAGGTCATTTTAACTATGTTGATTCTTCCGATCCAAGAACACGGAATATCTTTCCATTTCTTTGTATCTTCTTCGATTTCTTTTTATAGGGTCCTATACTTTTCATTATATAGGTCCTTCACATTTTGTTAAATTTATTCCTCTATATTTTATTCTATTTGTTGCAATTAAAAAGGAATTATTTTTTCCACTACTTTTTCTGACTCTTCATATTAGATATAAATACATTATGAATTTTTGAACATTGATTTTGAATCCACTTTACTGTATTTGCTTACGGTTTCCAGTAGCGTTCTTGTGGAATCTTTAGGGTTTTCTATACAGAGAATTATGTCATCCACAAATAGTGACGACAGTTTGATTTCTTCATTTCCTATTTGGATGCTTTTTGTATCTTTCTATTGTCTGACTGCACTCGCTAAGAACTCCAATGTTATATTGAATATCAGTGGCAATAGTGGACACCCTAACTTGTTCCTGATCTTAGAGGGAAGGTTCTTAGTTTTTCAACATTAAGTATAATGTTGGCTGAGGGATTGATGTATATGACCTTTATTATTTTAAGGGACTTTCCTTCTATATCAATTTTGTTAAGTGTTTTGATCATGAATGGATATTGTATCTTGTCAAAGGCTTTTTCTGCATCTATTGATGTAATCTTTAATATGTTGCTGTATTCGGTTTGCTAACATCTTATTTAGGATTTCTGCATCTGCGTCCATGAGAGATATTGGTCTGTAGTTTTCCTTTTTTGTTATCTTTACAAGTTTTGATATTAGAGTAATATTGGCCTCATAAAATGAGTTAGGAAATATTACAGCTTCTTCAATTTTTTGGAAGAGTTTGAGGAGAATAGGTATTAAATCTTCTTTGAATGTTTGGTAGAATTCACTGCCAAAGCCATCTGGTCCTGGACTTTTACTTTTTGGAAGGCTTTTGATGATTGTTTCCATTTCCATATTGCTGATCGTTCCATTTAATTTTTCCAGTTCTTGATTCAGTCTAGGAAAGTTTTATCTTTCTAAGTATTGGTCCATTTCTTCTAGGTTATTAAATTTGGTGTTATATACTTTTTCATAGTATTCTTGTATAATCCTTTGTAATTCTGCGATATCAGTAGTAATTTCTCCTCTTCCATCCTGATTTTGTGTCCTTTCTCTTTTTCCTTTAGTGAGTCTAGCCAAGGGTTTGTCAATTTTATCAACCTTCTCAAAGAACCAGTTCTTTGTTTCATTTATTTTGTATACATTTCTTTGTTTTCCACTTCATTTATTTCTGCTCTAATTTTATTATTTCTTTCCTTCTACTTACTTTAGGGTTCATTTGTTCTTCTTTTTCTTGTTTTTTAAGATGAAGCCTTAGGTTGTTTATTTGGGCTTTTTTTTTTTTTGAGATAGGCCTGTAACAACATAAACTTTCCTCTTATTACCACTTTTGCTGTGTCCCATAAGTTTTGATATGTTGTACTATCTTTGTCACTTATTTCTATGTATCTCTTGATCTCTCTTTTCATTTCTTCTCAGTTATTCTTTAATATGAATTGTCAAAAAAATACCCAGTTATTCTTTAGTAGCATGTTGTTTAATCTCTATGTATTTGTGGTTCTTCCTTTCTTTTTACAGTTAGTTGACCTATAGTTTCAAAGCATTATGATCAGAGAATATGGTTGGTGTGATTCCAACTCTCTTATATTTGTTGAGGCTATCTGTGTCCCAGTATGTGGTCAATCTTTGAGAATGTTCTATGTGCACTACAGAAGAATGTATGAGCAGCTATTTTGGGATGAAAGGCTCTGTAAATGTCAATTATGTCCAGGTGGTCTAATGTGTCATTTAAAGATGTTATTTCCTTATTGATTTTCTGTCTGAATGATCTGTCCATATCTGACATTGGGGTATTCAGGTCTCCTACTATGATAGTGTCTTGGTCTATTTCTCCCTATAGTTCTGTTAGTAATTGCTTTACATATTTCATGACTCCCTGATTGGGAGCATAGGTATTAAGAAGTGTTATATCTTCTTAGCACATGATTCTCTTTATCATTATGAAGTGTCCCTCAGTATCTTTCTTTACCTTTTGTATTTTAAAGTCTATTTTGTCCAATATTAGTCCTACTACTCCCTCTTTTTTCTGAATGCCATGTGCTTGAAATATCATTTTCCACCCTTCCACACTGTGTCCATATTTGCCTTTGGAGAAGAGATGTGTCTCCAGGAGGCAGCATATGGTTGGGTTTTGTTTTCTGATCCAGTCTGCAACTCTGTGCCTTTTTTTGCTGAGTTCAATCCATTAACATTTAGGGTGATTATTGAAATATGAGGTTTTCCTATAACCATTTTATCTTTTGCTGTCTGGCAGCTCGATGTTTCCATTGCTTCCTTGTCTTTGGGTGTCTCTTTTTATTTTGGTTGGGTTTTGTGGGTTTTCCCTCTAGTCCTTCTTGTTTTATTTTATATACTTCAGTTCTGAATCTTTGGTGTGTAGTTACCAATACGAATACACACACATATTCCATTTTCTTCTGCGTGTGTCTTATCTCCATTCCCCTTTGTGAATTTGTATCTTTGAATCCTCTCCTTTTGTCACTGTTGTCTCAATTTGTCCCTATGTATGCTGAACATTCATTACTACCTTGCAATAGCAAATCTCTTCTTATTGTTTAATCTTATAATGCCCTAAGTAAGGGTTGCACTCCTCTGCTTCTATCTGCCTGCTACTGTCCTTAACTTTAGTTATGTTGGGTTTTCTTTTTGTTATTTTGTTTTAGGTGAGCTGACCCCTTTTGGTATTTCTTATAATTCAGGCCTCGTAGTGAAGAATTCCCTAAGTTTTTGTATGTCTGGAAAGGTCTTTATTTCTCCTTCATATCTAAAGGAGAGCTTAGCTGGATACATTATTCTTGGCTGGTAGTTCCTTTTAATAGTTTGAATATTTGATTCCACTCCTTTCTAGCTTCTAAGGTTTGTGCTGAGAATCTGACGATAATCTAATGGGTTTTCTCTTATAGGTTACCATCTTCTTTTCCTTGGCTGCCCTGAAAATTTTTATTGTTGATTTTTGATAATTTAATATAATGTATCTTGGAGAATGGGTGGAGATAATTGCGTAGTCTGTTGACTTCTTAAATTTCAAGAACCAGTTCATTCCTTAGATTTGGGGAATTCTCATCCACTATTTTTCTAAAATGCTTTCTAATCCCTTCTCCTTTTCCTCCCCTTCGAGAATGCCCATTATTCTTACGTTTCTTCTCCTGATGGTATAACTAGTTCTTGTATTTCTCTTTCATTATTTTTCATTCTTCGGTTTCTCTCTTCTTCCTTATGACTTATTTCTAGGTTTCTGTCTTCGATATCACTGATTCTTTCCTCCATTTGGTCGACTCTATTTTCCAAGCTTGCTATTTAATTATTCATTTATTTCAGTGTGTTCTTCATCTCCATAAGTTCTATTTGGTTCTTTTTGAGGATTTCAGTCTCCTGGCTAAAGAACTCATTCTGCTGATAAAGTTGTTTTTTCAACTTCTGGAATCGTTAATATGAATTATTTGGACCGATTTTTTTTTCAGAAGTACCATCCTGAATTTTCTGTCATTTTAGTCACATATTTCTATGTCTGTAAGCTGATTTTCTGAAGATTTTTCTCTTTCTTTCTGAGCTGCCTTGTCATCTTGGTGGTTCATGGTGTTTAATGAACTATTTTTCTGCCTGGCCATTAATGGAAGTGTATTCTTTTTTCCAGAAAGATTATATAAAGGTCTCCCATTAGCCTGTTACAAAGAAGTTTTTCCTTTGGTTTCCAGTAGGTAACATCTAAGCCTCTTGAATCCCTGCTTCATAGATGTTTTTTTCCTTATAGATGTTTAATCATGCTCTCTCCCTCAGTCTCATTCCCTGTCAGTGTCAGTGACAGTTTCGGTAGCGTTTGCTCAGATTCCTGTGAGGCTCTGCGACATGCGGTCTTGTAGGATATGCATGAGGGGCCCTCTGGGTTGGGGAATGGGGGCTGCAGCTCAGCCTCATGTTTTCCAACCATGGCTGATAATAATCAACTGTTGTTTCTCTGCCATCCTCACTTCTCTGCTTTCTGCCCTGATTCCTGGGCACTGCCTTCGACCACAGGAAGCTCACAGTTCTCCCAGTCAGGGAACATGCTGCACCTTCTCCCCTCTCTCTCCTCCTACAGGGAGCTCCAGTTACAAGAGGCAGCTTCTTTGTTTCTCCCAGTCTACCGCCCTACTCCCAGGATTGTCACGTAGTAGCTCTTTTGTGCAGACTCATGCTCAGATGTGCTAGTGCGCAGTTTGGGTGTTTTCTGTTGAGTTTTAGATGTTGAACTTACTGTTGTTTCAAAGGGAGATTTCTGGGGATATGTATCGCTCCACCATGTTTCTGACATCATGGCTAGGCAAATATTTTTTATTGCTTCTCCAATGTTTTGAATCTTCTTTCACACAAACTCACACAATTACTCCTACTTCATAACCAAATGAAATCTATTAAAACTGTTGTACACCTGGGAAGAAGGCAGTTCCTCAGCATTTGAAATATTCAACTCATTATTCCAAAATATTTATGAGATGAACCATAGTCTTTTCTCTTATAATAACAAAGGTTAACTGAATCTACTTTGAAAATTACAAGTGGGAATCCTAATCTTAAACAATGGAAAATGTTTGCATCATAAACAATTTATAAGGATACATAGTTTTCCTGCTCCTCCACCATCAACATAACCAAAGAAGCTCAGGAAAGCAAAGGTAGGGGAATAAGAGGAAACTTTTTCCCCAAATGCTAGGAAAAGAATCTACCTAATATGTATGAAGTTATAAATATACTGGAAAGCTAAAATCTTTAATTTCTAAATGTAACATTTCTACCATCCTTTGATTACTTTATCCAATAAACACATTTTACCCACTGTATTCCAGGCATTATTTTAAGCACTTTTCAAATATTAACTCATCAAAAACCCTTTGAGGTGGGTATCATCATTTTCCCCATTTTACAGATGAGAACACTAAGGTTAGAGAAATAAAGTAATTTTGGCAATAATTACACAGCTATTAAGTGGCAGAGATGAGATTCAATCCCAGGCTCTCTGGGTCCAGAATCCATGCTCTTTAACCAGAAGACAATGCTAATTCTCAAAAAGTAACATGCTCGTGAAAACCCTTCAATATTTAATAAAAATCTGCTAAACAAATTAAGAGGGGGGAAAAAATAGAGATGGCAAAAAGTAAAAAACCTATTAACAGTTCCAACACATCACTATACTTCCCACCACCATTCTTCCTTGTTCACATAGGAGTTTTTTGTTTTTCCTTTAATTATGACTCAGCATACATGATTTTCTAGTAAATGAAAGACTTTAAGACATTAGTCTCAGAATTTTTAGAAGAGTTAAAATTAACTGAACATACTGTATGTCAAACACCTAATTTGCTTGTTATATATTCTTATTGCATCTCATAAACCCACAAGGTAGGTACAGTATTATTCCCATTTTACAAATGAAGAAGCTGAAACACAATTAAGAAACTAACTTAAGGTCACATAGGTAGGATTCAAATTCAAGCAGTTTGACTCAACTAGAATTACTGATACTCCTGGAGATTAGGATTATGATCTACTTGAAAGTGATCACATTTTTACAGTTTAATTATTTGTTTGGCTAAGCCTAAAATGAGGATGATACTATACAGATTTATTTTATTTTGCCCCAACTCTGACTTAGACAACTACCTTAAGTTTTCTTGGAAAAGCTAAATAACTCTTCATATCTTATTTTATAAGAGCCACGTATCTTATGTAATTCCTTCATTCAACAACCATTTGAGAATCTATTACATGCTAGAGACCAAGTTGTAGTAGTTGTAGTAGTAGTAGTAGTAGTAGTAGTAGCAGCAGCAGCAGTAGATGACTACAGTCTTTGCACCTAAGACAGAGTCTCTTTTCAGTCAGCACAAAAATATGCTTATTTCTCACAATAAATATAACACATCAGTACATAGAAACAGATAACAGCTTTGCCAACCATTCAGTGTTAGAAATGAGAATGGAATTCTGATATTCTTTACCCCATATCCTATAAAATTTCTTATAATTCCTAAAGAGTGATTGACAAATAATTACTCAGTAGGTACTATTTGCCTGTCTCATGCTATATCACACCTACCAGTTGGCAATATAAGCCTATCCATTTTTAGTGCAAGGAATTGAAATTAAAATCTTTTTACTAAAATCTTGGTTTACTACATTCCATGTTTAAGTTACTTTTAAAGTTCTATAATTGTATTTTGGGTATGTCTTTAATAACCAAATAATAAATATAAATGTCTAAGATCATTCATGAAAGAAGCAATCAAAAATAAGCATGTTTACAAATAGTAAGGCCACTTCTGTTTGATTTTGCATACAAACATTTTGTTTTAAGCAGTATTGGGCTGAATCCAGTTGATTGTGGAAAGGTAGCAGACAGAAAAAAGTTAAAAGTCGGGTACAGCAGAAATCTTCCAACCAATTCACTGAGGCTTAATTGATAGCCAATAATTATAGGCACAATTACCAACCCAAGACCTTATAATGGCAGGAGACCAAGAGACAAAGCAATCAAAGAAACCTTGGTCAACATACAGAGAAGCTTCTGCCTGTTACTAATTATCAGTGTGTGCATGAAACCTTGACAAGTTTCTTGACTGACACATGCTTACAGCAGTGTTTATGGCACATTTTGAACTCATTTCTTATGCCCAATGTCCACTACAAGCTTCTCTAGTATGTTATATTTGTATCATTATCTAATATTTGCTATTCCACTGCTACTCTCCTTTTTGGTCTGTAATCTGTCTCATCCTAAACTGTAAATTTATGGAGGAAGGGAGCCATGTTAACTCCCCAAAGAGCATGGTGCCTTGCACATATTAGGAATTGAGTTAGTGTTGATTAAAGATAAATATGAAATTCACCCTATAGCCACACCCCAATCATTATGATTTTGCAGAACCCTCTCTGACTGGAATGTTCCTAGGGTCATTCCTTGAACCTCTTCTTGTTCTACATTCACTCTTTGAGTGCTCTTATCTATATTGACAACTTCCAAATATATCCAACCTAGACCATTCTCTCAATTCCAGATTCATTTGTTCAATAACTGACTTAACATTTCCATTAGCATGTCTATTAGACATCTCAAAAACTTAGCCAGTCTTGAACAGAACTTCTGAAATCTCAGAAACCTGGGCCGCCTACAGTCTACCATCTATGTTAATGACAACTCCATCCTTCTAGTGGCTTAAGCCAAAACTGCTGAAGTCATTTTTGACTCCTCTCTTTTCACATTCCTCATCCAATCCATCAGGAAACCTACTTATATCAAAACATGTCCAGTTAAAGATCAGAGATATCAGTATAAGCGCATTCCCATTTTTATACACAAAAATATAGGTGTGAATACATAGGTCAGTACACATACATTTATCCCCCAGCTCTGCCCTGAGAGCACCTAGCTTTAGTAACACTACAGTAGCAACAAGCACACCTAGCATCTAGATCTTAAACCTCAAAATATCATTCTCCAATAAAAGGAACCAAGGTTTCTTAGAAAAATGAGTAGGATGGGGCAGGAAAAGTACAAGATGAGCCTGAAGCATCTAATAGTGCCAAAGACTAAAAAACTGCACATGTGCACACCCTAAGGATAGGAGAATGTCAAAAAGCCACAGAAGTCACCCTAAAAGAGCTCCCAATGGCCAAAGCTAGAATAATTTGGGCAAAAAAAAAAAATGATAACACTGAATTATAAACCTAAGAATAAGAATCCATGGATTGGAACTGATGTAAATGATTAAAACAGATGAGAAGGGAAGTTCTTACAGAATTCCGTTAATAAAAGAAATAAGAGGAAAATAAAAAAAGTACCTTTAGAACACCGTAGCAGTAATTACTGCAGGTAAGATCTACTGACGAATGCTAAAATTAGTGAACTGAAACAGGATACTAGCAAAGCCTCAAAGTATCTCCCCCCAAATATTTACCAATTACTTTAATCTATATTCATAAATTCTTTGATACTCATCCCTCCAGGAAGTGGAGTTTAATTCCCTTCCCCTTGTGTGTGGGCTGGACTTAATGACTTGCTTCTAAAAAGTATGGAAAGAGTAAAATAGTACTTTTCCAGTGGAGAAACCTGGCAGAAATCACCTTAACAAAGAGACCACCAGTGATGTCATGTTTATACCATGTAGCTCCTACAGGGTGAGATAATAAGAGCACTTCACTTCAGTGGTAGTCTTCCCCCAAAACCATAATCCCAGGTTAGTCATGAGAAAACATCAGATAAACCCAAATTGAGGAATATCCTACAAAATACCTAACCAGTACTCTTTGAAACTATCAAGGTCAGGTCTACGGCCATGCTATCCTGAACAAGCCCAATTCCATGCTATCCTGAACAAGCTAAACAGGGTCGGGCTTGGGTAGCACTTTGATGGAAGACCACCAGGTGCTGTAGGCGTAAAATATAAAAAATAAGGGATTGTAAGCTGAGAAGGTCCTTGCAATCTTATGAGGTCAACGAAGGGTTGCCTCACTTAAAAATAATAATAATAACAATAACAATAATAGTAATAATAATAATAATAATAATAAAGTATCAAGGTCATTAAAACAGAAGGAAAAATGAAGAAACTGTCATACATTAGAAGAGGCAAAGACTGGACAAGTAAAAGCAACGTGGCCTCCTGGTTTGGATAATGGAATAGAAAAAGAATATTAATGGGGGGAAAAAACAGTGAAATACAAATAAAATCTGGAGTCAGGCTGAAGCACTGTACCAATGTTAATTTTTTACCTTGGTAAAATATACCACTAGTTATGTTAAGACATTAACATTAAGGGAAACAGGGTGAAGGACATATGGCAGTGGTTCTTAACAGGAGCACTTTTGCCCCACAGTGATCATTTTGCAATGTATGAAGATTTTCTGATTATTTCTGATGGGTGGTACTGGGACGCAGTGGATAAAGGCCAGGGATACTACTTAACATTCTTTGGCACAGGGCAATCACCACAACAAAGGATTACCCAGTCCAAAAAGGTCAGTAGTGCTGAGGTTGAGTAACCCTGGCATAAGGAAATTCTATATTCTATCTTTGCAACTTTTCTGTAAATCTTAAATTGCATCAAAACAAAAAGTTAAAAATATATATCCAAGTCCAATCATTTTTCAACAATACCCTGGTCTAAGACACCACTATTTCTCAATTGGATTTTTTTTTTTTAATGACATTGGTTAAGAAAATTTAGTAAGTTCCAGCTGTACACTTTAAGGAGTGCGCGTGCGTGTTTACACTGTGTGCTTACCTCCCATAGCTAGATATCTGTCGACTGGATTTTTAAAGAGCCTCCTAACTGGTCTTGCTTTTACTCGTTGCCCACCCGTTTTAACACAGTAGCCAGAGTGAAGGTTTTATTTAAAGCGTAAATCTGATCATGTCACTCTTTTGCTCAAAATCCTGTAACAGTTTCCCAACTCAGAAAGTAAACACCCAAGTCCTTACAATAGCCTACAGGATCTTATCTAATCTGGAACGTTCTCTCTCTGACCTTACCACTTCTACTTTTCTACTCACACTAGTTTCAGTGACCTTGGCCTCCTAAAGTTCTGGGAATATGCCAATGCAAAATGTTTCTTCTGTGCCCCCTTACCTCCTTCAAGTCTTTGCTCACTTCTCACCAAGTCCTTCCCAGACATCCTCTTTAAGACTGCACATATTCCTTGACATTCCTGTCCCTCTTGCCTCCTTAACTTTTCTCTACAGCACTCTTCTAATATACTATAGCAGTAACTTTCTTCTGTTTAATGTCTGTCTCATCTTCTTTAGCTCCAAGAGGGCAGGAATTTTAGTGTTTCACTACTGTAACCTCGGCACCTAGAACAGTGACTGGCACATATTAATGCTCACCAAACATTTGTTAAATAAATGATACACCTCTGAAGTCCTAAATTAAATATCCCAGTGTCTTTCTAGCACCTTTATCATCACTGCATTTCCTCTCTTATTTCCTTACTTAAGGAAAATGTGGTTTTGAGAAGTGGCTTTGGATCCTGACTCTATCATTTGATAGTGTGTGTCTTTGGACATATTATTTAACCTCTCTAATCCTCACTCAATTTCTTCATCAAAGGAAAATGGATAAAGGAAACACTATAAGGTTAACAACCTTGTAGATTTAGTTTTACAATTAGAAATAAGGTGGTAAAATGTCTAGCACATAGTAACTGCTCTATAAATAAAAGCTAATATCACTGCTCCTTCCTCATTAGCTAGCTCTTCAGTTTCACACTGACCTCTAACCTTTCATGCCCATCATTTTCTTCCAATTGAATCATCCTTCCAAGCTTCCTGCTTATGATCCAGGCTAGATTCCACAGTTCTTCATTTCAGTCACAATCAACATCATTAATTCTCTCATGCATTGTTCTTCAGATATCTCTACCAAATAGGCATCTGCAAAGCAATAAATAACAGCCTGGGCCCTGGAATTAAAGGATCAGTATTTGAAACCCAGCTATTCATCTTACAAAGAGAGTAAGAGTATCTACCTTATGAGTTCTTATGAGTTTCTTCAGCTATACCCAGAGTGATCACTGCTGGAAGAAATTCAAACAATGCAAATTATATTCCTACAAATCCAAGGTCTGGTACAACCTCAAATGGATCCTCAGTGCTGCCTAACAATCAGCTTTTAATTTTCATAATCTTGTGTCTGTCAATGTGTCTGCACCCATGCCTCTGCTCCCCTCCCCATTCCCTTTGAAGCTGTTATAAAGTCACATATTCTTTTTAAGACTCCGTCTTCCACCATGTTCCCTTTCATTCCTAGCAGGTACACAAAAATGATAGAAGACACACCCTCAACTCATTCTCCCTCCTGCCTTTCAGATAAACTTATTTACGCTGCCTCCAACTTCACTTCCTTCACTTCTTCTTACTAGAAAAGGAAAACTATCTCCTACCCAAGGCCAATTTCCCTACCTAGACATTGGATCCCACCCATCTCCTTCTGCAGCCTCCAAATTCTTGACTCCACCTATCATCCCTCATTCCTCCCCACCATTTTTCCCCACTCTCCCCCTTTCAATTTCTCCTCTCCATTGGCTCTTTCCACTCTCATATAAATGTGCTCCAAACCTCCTAATTTAAAAAAGGTGTGTGGGAGGGCGGTAAACCTCTTTAAATTCTCTGCATCTCTCTCCTCCAGATCCTTTCTTCAGTCTTTGGTTGAAAACACTGTAGCTACACTTCTAGTTTGTTATTCACTCTTCACTTCCCTCAGTGCATTACAATGTAGCTACCCCCTCTAGCTGAAGTTACAAATGACAGCTTAATCATCAAGTCTGAAAAACTTTATTCAGTCTTTATCTTACTTGGCTTTTTAATGGTAAGATACAATGTTGATCTCACCTTGTCCTTAAAATATTTTTCTCCCCCAGTTTCCTGACAAATCTCTTCTCCTCATTTTCCTTTTATCTTTGGTCTGTCTGGCACAGACGGTTGGCTTCTCTTCAGTTGCTTACTCCATTCAGTAGCCACTTCAGAAATGTGGAAATCATCCTAAATCTTCAATTTTGATAACCTCCATAATCTGATTATATACCCTAACCTGTTGATAATACTTTCTAAAGCTTTCATATGTCCACCCCCTCTTCTACATACTTTATCATTTCTCTCCATAAATGGCTTCCTAACTGGTCTTGTTTCCAGTTTTGCCCTTCTCTAATTCAGCATTCACTTTGCTGCCAACATGAGACATTTTCCCCCCCACTAAACCGTCACAGCCTTTGAGATAAAGTTAAAGCTCCTTCTTGATTCACAAGCCATCAGTGATTTGCTTTCTTACTACTCCATCGGCCCGTTTTAAAAATTGTGCTGTCCACCTGTGGCTATTGAGCTCCTCGTACTTGAATGACTGGTGCTCAATAGATATGATTATTCCAAACTGAGATATGGTATAAATGTAAAATACATACCAGATTCTAAAGACTTAGAATAAAAAAGCAAATATTGGAGTTCTAGTCAAGATGATGAAGTAAGAAAATGCTGTGCTTGCCTCCTCCCATGAACACATTAAAATTACAACTAAATTATAGAATAACCAACCTAGAAAACCATATGAAGACTAGCTAGACAGAAGTCCTATAACTAAGAATATAAAGAAGAATCCATGTCTAGACTGGTAAGAGTGCCGGAGCCCGTCGGCTGAGATCGAATAGTTCCCGAGAGGGGGAGTGAGAATTGAGAAAGATAGAGAAAGAGAGACAGAGAGAGACAAAAGTTAAGAGTTGGGAGGGCTCACAGTGAATACTGTGGCCCCGAGTTTATTTAACACTGCATATTTATACCCTTGACAAGGCATGAAAAACAAAACCCACACACCTGTAAACAATTGCTTGACATTTACATAACTCCTCTCACCCGTTTTCCACCAAACGTCCTCCATCTGCACGGAGCCTGCCTGCTCTGCAAAATTCCAGTTTGCAGGCAACTTTAACCAGTCTGTAGGGCCTCCAGCCATAGGGCATTCAGCTGTAGGGCATTCGGCAAGAATGGCTCCCAACATAAGAGGGATGGAGGCATGAAACAAGCTGGTCCCATACACACATGTGGCAGCTGAGAATCAGGGAGAGCACAGCTAGAAAAGCAAGAAGATCCCCCCTGAGGAGCAAAGGGTCCTAGACGCACACTGGGCTCCCTAGCCTGGAGCACCAGGGCTGGGAAGAAGATCCACACCATCTGACTATTCAGTGGGTATTCAGTCCACCTGGGTGAGACAAAGGACTGCTGGAAACCCAGGCATCCTCTTAAAGGGCTGCACATGGACTCTCACTCCCAGGAACTCTCCCTGGGCTCCAGCAGAGAGACAGCGGCTTAGGAGGCACCAGAGACAAACAGAGAAAGACTAGGTTGTTTGGCTTCAGGGCCAGGGCTGGAAGAACAGCCACTGTTGTCCCTGTATTGAGTCCTCCTCTCATGCAGCCTATAAGCAGGTCCCATCTTTCCTATGTTGGACCCTCCCTCTACACAGCCCAATCTGGATCTGCATTGGCCTGGTGAACTCTACTCCCTCCACTCTGGTGACTCTGTGACGTGGATTCTGCACCACCTAACTCACATGCCATCTGAGGCTCCTTCAGCAGCAGAGAGCCAGCAATGGCCCCAGAAAACTGCAATATTTTTTTAACAACTCTGGTGAGTTTGCAGGCCTCAAGCAGGTGGGGTCTGGCTTTGGTATATTCTGTACCACATTGGTGCTCAGCACTGGTGCCAAGTCTGAATAGTCATAAACTGAATATCCATTACCCTGGTGAACACCACTACTCAGCCCACCCTGGTGACTCCCTGAGACCCCACCTCATCCCACTCACATACCACCAAGGCTCTTTCAGCAGCTGAGCCTTGCTAGTTTCAGGATGCCCAGAGCCTTTTGTTGAGCTGCCACAGGCCAAGTACAGGTAGCAGTAAGCCCTGGTTCACAGTGGAATTTCTACGTTCCTTCAGGTCCAGCACAGACAGCAACCAACTGCAAATAGCTTTGTAGTTCCTAACATGGAGCCCCAGGCTGACCCTGGCCTGCATTGGGAGCCACTCCCAAGAAACCCCAGAACCAATAGTCAGTGGCCAGCTACAGACAACAACAAAGCATCATCCAATTAGTCCCACAAGAGGCACACACAAAGGGTGGCCTCCTCAGCAGGCACCAAAGCCACTGGGGTGAATCCCGCTCAGTGGGGTCAGGCCCCATATAGAAGCTTGTTGCTGTGTTCATGGCTAATCTTCACAGCCAGTCACCCTGAGGATCAATTCCACCTACTGATGTGCCAACAGCAATCAAGCCTCAACTACAACCGGAGAGCACACACAACCCACAAAAGGGACACTCCTAGAGCACCCATCTCAGATGATCAGAGAAACTGTGCCACGGTCCCCAAGGGCACATACTATGTAAGACAACCCTACCAAGACTGGAAGATGTAACAAATCAACTTAATACATAAAAACAAAGACAGAGAGGCAACCAAAAAGGAAACAAACCAAGAGGAAACAAAGAAACATGTTCCAAATAAAAGAACCAGATAAAAATTCAGTAAAAGAACTAAATAAAATGGAAGTAAGCCATCTACCAGATATATAGTTTAAAACACTGGTTATGTTCGGAGAACTTAAGTGAGAACTTCAACAAAGCGATAATAAACACAAAAAAAGGACACAGAAACCACACAAAAAAAGGACACAGAAACCACACAAAAAAAATTGGAAATGAAAACTATAATAACTGAAATGAAAAATGCACTAGAAGGAATCAACAACAGATTAGATGAAGCAGAAAAGCAAATCAGCGATTTTTATGAGGCCATTATTACCCTAATTCCAAAACCAGACCAAAAAAAAAAAAAAAAAACAGAAGCCAATATACCTGATGAGCATAGATGCAGAAATTTTTAACAGACTATTAGCAAACCAAATTCAGCAGTACATTAAAAAGGTCATACACCATGATTAAGTATACTATATTCCTGGGACGTAAGGTTAGTTCAATCCAGAAATCAATTAATGTAATATACCACATAAACAAAATGAAGGATAAAAAATCATATGATCATATCAATAGGTGCAAAAAAGGATCTGACAACCTCCAGCATCCATTTATGATAAAACTCTCGGCAATGTGGGAATACAGTGATCACACCTCAACATAATAAAGGGCATATATGACAAACCCACAGCTAACATCATACTCAATGCTGAAGGGCTAAAAGCATTTTCCTTAAGAGCAGGGACAAGACAGATATGTCCACTTTCGCAGTCCTAGGCATAGCAATCAGACAAGAAAAAAACAAAAGGCATCCAAATTGGAAAGGAAAAAGTAAAACTGTCATTATTTGCCGATAAAATACCATAGAGAACTCTAAAGATTCCACCAAAAAAAAAAAAAACTATTATAATAGATAAATGAACTCAGTAAAGTAGCAGGATATAAAATTAATATTCAGAAATGGGTTAAAATCTTATACACCAATAATGAATTATCAAAGAGGAAAGGAAAACAACTGCATTTATAGCTATCAAAAAAGAAAACACCTAGGAATAAATTTAACCAAGGAGGTAAAAAAAAACACATTTATACTTAGAAAATTACAAGACATTGAAAATGGAAGCATATACTGTACTCATGGACAGGAATAAATGACATCATTAAAATGGCCATACTACCCAAAACAATCCACAGATTCAATGCAATCCCTATCAAAATAGCAATAGCATTTGTTACAGAACTAGAACAAATAATCCTAAAATTTATGTGGAACTACAAAAGACCCAAATAGCCACAGCAATCTTAAGAAGAACAAAGTTGAAAGTATCATGCCAACTGGTTTCAAACTATACTGCAAGGTTATAGTACTCAAAACAGCATAGTATTGGCATAAAAATAGACACATAGATTAATAGAACATGACAGAGCGCCCAAAAGTAAATCTACACCTCTGTGATCAATTAATCTATGATAAAGATGGCAAGAATATACAATGGGGTAAAGACAGCCTCTTCAACAAATGGTGTTGGGGAAAACTGGACAGATAACATGCAAAAAAATAAAAGTGGACCACTTTCTTACACTTTCTTACAAACTCAAAATGGATTAAAGCCTTAAATGTAAGACCTGAAACCATAAAACTCCTAGAAGAAAACATAGGCAATAAATTCTGACATTGCTTTTAGTAATTTTTTTGGCTACATCCCCTCAGGCATTAGAAAAATTAAAAAACGGGACACTAACGGATTTTTGCACAGCAAAGGAAACCATCAACAAAACAAAAGACAACCTACTAAACAGCAGAATATATTCACTAATTATACATCAGATATATATAGATAAATAGATATAGATGTAGATAGATATAGATATATAAAGAATTCATACAACTTAACACCAAAAGAACTGAAAATCCAGTTAAAAAATTAGTAGAGGATCTGAATAGACATTTATCCAAAGAAGACATACAGATAGCCAACACACATATAAAAAGATGCTCAACGTTACTAATCATCAGAAAAAGGCAAATTAAAACACGAGATATCACTTCATATCTGTTGATATAGCTATCACCAATAAATCAACAAACAACACGTGTTGACAAGGATGTGGAGCAAAGGAAAGTCTTATGTACTGTTGGTGGGATTGCAAGTTGGTGCAGCCACTATGGAAAACAGAAGCAGACTCATAGACACAGAGAAGTGATGGTTGCCAGATGGGAGAGGGATTAGGGGGTTGGGTGAAAAAAATTAAGAGATTAAGAGATCAGCAGTTACAAAATAGTCAAGAGGATGTGAAGTACAGCATAGGAAATATAGTCAATAATAATGTAATAACTAAGTATAATGCCAGGTGGGTACTAGACTAATTGGGGAGATGACTTCATAAATTAAATAACTGTCTAAACACTATGCTATACATCTGAAACTAATATAAAATAATATTGAATGTCAACTGTAAATAAAAACTTTTAAAAAATCAATGAAATAAGTTTAGCAAATATCAAATGTAAAAATGTTTTTATAGATTATGTTGAAATATTTTTGATATTTAATGTGGTTAACTGGAAAAATTTAAAATACATATATGACTTATATTTATGGCTTGTATTGTATTTTTACAGGACGGTGCTAATCTAAATTGTCTCTTCCCTCTTTCCGAACCCAGATAATTCTTATTTTTGAAAATTAGCTTAGGTAACCCACTAAGATGTATTTCAGGACACTCCTCTGCCCCCAAGATCCCACCCAAATGTTTGTCAACTATCCCTCCTCCTCTGTGCTTCCATCAGTGAGAATCTGCTTATACCTGTTACATAGCATACCACACTGTAATTATTGGTTATCAGTTATCATCTCCTAAACTGCACACTCCTTGAAAAAAGCGATATCATTCTACATATACTTCACCTACCATCATGCCTACCACTTAAAAGGCACTTAAAATATCTGTCAAACAGATATCTTGGCCTGATACTTCAAAGGATTTCTTCGAAGAAAACAAGCCATCAATGAAGAAGCCTACACTTTCTCAAGAGCTCTCTAGTAATGAAAGGACTGGGATAGTGGTAGGGAGTAGAAATTACAGTAAAGAGAACAGTAATGAGGAAATAAAGTTCATCACGCACACTTGCCTCCTACAGTGAAAAAGGTATTTGCAGCAGCGATATGGAGCCATGAACGCACACTTGGCATGCCAGGGGCCACAGCTTGGTTTCTAAATTACTTAAAATGCCCATCCAACAAAAAGTGTATGGTTTGGCAAGCTTCAACACAAACAGCTAGAGCTCAGCACCTGTTCCATTTAAACAGCACATCATTAAAGTTAAAAACAACAAATCTCTTCCATGAATGCTAATCTCATGATGCTTCACCATGGAGCAATTTAGAAGAGTTATATGAAATATGCCAGAGCATGATTTTATGGCTGATGCTTACTTGGCAAATATGATTGACACTGCTAGAGGTTGAAAAACATGTATGCAAATAAGCAAATAAAAGTTTTTAAGCTCTAAGACTTAAATATTTACATTAGCATAAAAGTACAAAGATAAATGTTTATGAGTACACATATAACACATCCAGGAACAATTTTTCAATGTGATTGTCAGGAACAGTTATGAAGTGACATTATTTCTTTACAGGCCTCAGGGTAGACGTTTAAAAATAAATTCTGACAGAACGTTAATGGGATATGAAAATGATGGAGGAAGTTTCTGTGTAGTACCCCTAGGTAAAATGAATAGTCACAGTATCATACTAGTTCAAAACAATCTTATCTTTTCCTTTCACCAAAACATTTTTCTTCCCATCCTGGAACCCAGCCAAACATAATGTCAGCCCCTAAATGGAGGGTACTGGGTGGAGAGAAGGACCACATATCAAAAAGCCTTCAATAATTTGACATTTTTTCCCACATAACATAGTCATGTTAGTCTCCAAAATAAAGACATGATAAAATATTTCCTCCTCCTCCTCCTCCCCTTGACAGCTATGGAAAGATGTTTGTTTTTTCACATAGTTTGTGAATTGGTCATAGGCAAACTCACTAGCAATGGTATGAATTCTGCTTCCTTTGTTAACTGTTAATCTCTGAGCTGAGGCTATAACTCCATGTTTGAAGCCAAGAAAATGTACCATAACTGCCATGCTAGTTTACTAAACGAGTCACCAAAGAGAAGTGCCAGGCACTTCAGAAAGTAATTAAGGTAGTCAGTAAACAGAGCTATCTAAAAATGCTCTTAGATTACAAAAGCCATCAAGAAGCAGGACTGCTCGTGGAAAGTTTTACCCTTGTGGATAATTCATGTTTTTCACTTCCACACTGCGGAGAGCAATATACATTCTCCGACTACACACGGTACTACATCATTTCATTTATAAGAAAAAGAAAAACGTTGTGGCTAAACAAAAATCAGTAAGTAGTCCCCAAAACAGAATCGAGGCAATCCCAATTCAGGTGAAAAGCTGTTGATACACGTCATCCAATGACCTAAAAAAGTCTTTTATGAAAGTCTCCAAATATTTAATTCAACGTATAAGTCACCACATTTAAGAGAAGCAAAAGAAAAATGTATTAGGTATTCTATAGCAAGGCCAATAAAGATGAAACCTTGTTTTCCTTTAACTAGTCAGTGATGCCAGCCTTCCAGTAAAACTCCATTCCACAGCTCTCACATTCCTAAACTTAGATCTTAAAAATAACAACGGGTTACAAGAAAATAACATTTAAAGGTGGGAGGGCTCCTCTTTCCTGTTGCTCTCAGCAGACATTAACGTCGTGAGAGGACGAAAAACGAAATCAAACTCTCAGATGGGTGGCGCAGGAGACGGAGACAGGACAGGGAAAGGGGTTCAGACGGCGAGTCCTCATCACGCGAGGCAGTAAGTAAGAAAAGTTGTAAGGATGGATGAGTCAAAGGAGAAGCAAACTGCCCAGCCGAGCAGACCAGCCCGTTAGAGGGCTCACGAGCCGCAGCCTAAAGGCAGCGGGCAAAGAGCCGCGGACGAGGCTGAGCTGGGACTCCAGGGACCGGAGCGGGATGCCCGCGTCGACCTAGAGGGGGCGAGCAGAGACCTTCCTGCTGCAGGCTCCTCACGCCCAGCACTCCCAGCCTTCACTTTCCCCGCCGCCCTCCCAGCCACGCCCGGGGCCGTCCCTCGCTGCCAGGTCCCGACTTTCTCTCCGCGGGGGCGGGAAGCGGGGAGGGCGCTGAGCCGCTGGGGCCACTGGAGCCACCGGGGACGCCGCGGCCGACGCCGGAGCGCGAGGGCGAGGGCGCGCCGCGCCGGCGGGCCCCGGGGGCGCAGAGGCGCGGGGGCGCCCGGAGCCGCAGAGCCCAGGCCCGGGCCGCCGCCTGAGCGCCCGCGACGGCGCCACCCAGAGTCCGCGGCGCCCTGCCCGGGCTTCTTCGGGCGAGCGCCCTCCAACCACCGGGGCTCTGGTCCCAGAAGCCGACGCGAGACGAGAAGGGGAAGGAGAAGACGCGGGCGGCCCTGCCCCCGTTACCTGAGAGGCGCACACGCCGCCGCCACAGCCACCATCACCGGCCTTCCCGTCCTCTTCCCGGACGCCGTGGCCCCCGCCGCGGAGCAACTGACACCAACAGCAACTATTCGCTGCTGCCGAGTGCACCGCGCGCTCCCGGCCGCCCGCCCAGCCCACCGGCTTGCCTGCCTTCGCCAGCCCCGCGCCCGCCTCTTCGCGCGCGCGTTCGGCGCCGCGCTCCATGAGGGGCGCGCACGCGCACAGGCGGTCCCGCAGGAGGAGCCCAGGAGGGCCCGCCTCTTACGCTTAATAGAAGGAATCCTGGAAGGCCCCTTATTGGCTGAGGAGAGTGTAGCCAACATGGAGGGCGGGAGGACCAGAACCTTAGGCCGGCCTGAAGCAAAATTTCGGTTCAAGTAAGTTCCAGAAGAAAGGGAAATAAAATAGTGGCCCATTGGGTGCGGAGCCCCGTAAGCCAGCCTGTCGACTAATACAAAATTTGTGTTTTCAAGGACTCCAATATATAGTAATTGCCACTTTAAGTCCTAATACTTTCTGCAGGCCTTAGCGATGACGAAAACTACATCTCCCAGAACCCTTCGCGAAAATGCGTCTCGCCGTGCGTAGTCACGTATCCTTCGTCACTTTTGAACAAAATAATCCCTCCATTTTTCCGAAGGTATCGGGAGTAATATTTCATTTTTCTGCTCACTAATTTTAAATGTCAGTGCGATAAGAGAAGTTGCCTATGGGAAGATGGTTAAGCGGTTAGATAAAGAAAGGACATCATAATAAAGTACTGCGGAGGAATTTTTGTCAAGCTGTGAGACGACGGCGTGAGAAGAGTGAATGCGATTGAGAGGGGCTTAAAGAATTGTCGTCCGTGTAGGGGACGCTCTTTAGCCGTAGGCCCCTGCCTGCCCCTATCGTCAGAAGGTCAGTAAGCAAGGCGAGCTGGGGGATGGACACAGTGGAGGTGCCCCTCACCCTCTGGCTGTTCTTAATTGGTTTGTCTCGACTTGAGGCCGACTGAATGGGGGCACCTTACTTCCGGTTGGGGGAGGGGAGGAAGGCTTCCTGGAGGGTAAGGGGGCGGGGAGACAACTCACTTCCTATGGGGGTGATGGTTCGCGAGTGCCCAGTCCGCTTCCTGTGCCGCGAGAGCTTGAAAAGGTGAAGCTTGGTGCCATTTGAAGGGACCATATTTTAAAGGTTTGGCATTGTGTTTTATGTGAAAAGGTTATTCCACCAATTTGTGCTAATCGGCCGCCTTCAGTAAAAATTTGTGTGTTTTGTTTCAATGTGTAAGATGGAAAATTTTCTTCCCGACAAAATGTTCTAAATGCGTTCTTCAAAGAATTCGAAACGCTTGTTAAAATTTTCTATTCATTTCTGCAAGACGACATACTTTGTGTGACTCATAATTACCCACCTCAGTTCCCCTACTCAAGTCCAACCTTCACCAAGTGAGATATAGTGTTCTCTGCCTTGACATGCTACAGGAACTCATTTTTAAGTAGGTTTATTACAGGACTCGATATATGATGTAAATTGTGAGGCACGTTCACCTTACCAGAATGCAAGTATCATACTGAAGTGCTCAAATACTTATTATCTTAACTGATATGATTACTGTCTTAAATTTCTTAGACCTATTCAATTTTAGTCTACAGATTCTGCCCTGTGCCTGAGAACAACTTCCTGAGTCGTAAAAATTCTTAAATGTAACATGTAGCATTTGCGAAAGTTAGAGACTTTAGTACATTCTCCCCTGTAGTTTAATTTTATATCGATTGAAAAATGGTATCTTCGTGTTTTTAAAGCATGGTACAAGGATCAAGAGATTCAGCTCAGATTTTAAGTGGGGGAAGGGAATTGGCTCACGAAGGACAAAAGATGAATAAGAATTTTTACTTTTCCTCTATTCTCTGTTTTGTAAGAAACTATATAAAGTAGTAAAAAACAGTCAATAATTTTGATTCTTTGGCTTCTGTTTTCAAGTACCGTAGTATTTGAGTTGGGTGTGTGTGTTCTGAAGGAATCAATCTATTTGGAGCTTATGAAATCTCCACAATTTTAATTTTAGAATATCTATCAGGTGAACAGTAATGTCTTTAAAGGATTTTTAAGAGACTAAAGCATATGTTTTTTTCTTTGGAATTGTTACATAATCCTCAGAATTTGCAATTATTTTAATTCTAGTTCTTTTAAAAAGCTATTTGGTTCAGAATTTAATAAAAATGTTTTTAAAATGTTACAATAAAGGGAGAAAATATATGTATTAACCTTCTGTAGACAAAAGAGCTGTCTAAGACCCTAAAATCAATGAGTTCATCTTTTCAAAGACTACAAAATTTCTCCAGTAGTTGAAAAGGCGGGACAAAATACTGTCTAAGATTAGGGACATGTAGACTACCTCAAGCAAGAAGTGGTTAAAGAGAAGGTGTTCACTGTCTTCATTATAGCGTAATATAAAAGAAAATATGATATTCTGACAAATTAAACTATAGTGTTAGGAATTACTGAAGTAAATAAAGATTGTGGAACTAAATGGAAAAGACAAAACAGTTAAAATATTGGTTGAGAATCAGTAATATTGCCTTTTGGAAAGCAAAGGAATTTATTAAATTGTTTTCTATTGCTAGTACGTGGAAGAAATGCAATGAGACAAATTAAAATTTCTGCAGCTGAAAGACTTGAACAGCTTGAGGAACTGTCTTTTCGGAAGAAAGCAACATATAAAGTACATATCTGAGAGAAAATGGTTTGTGATAAGTGGCAGTTACTCACTGGTGCAATCAAAAAAGAAATATTAGACAAGTTTGTGAAAAATAGAGGGAAAGTCCATGGAACCTGTTTTTATTCTCTCTAAATGAGAGGCTTGCTGCCTCCGAAGGGCTTTTACTTTTCTTAATGCTCTTTTTTGCAGTTTTCTTTGCATGTTCTAATAGAAGTATACTATCAAAATTAGAAAAATGCTTTTCTAAGTGTGCTCTTGTTACATCCTTGAGTAACAAGAATATGAGATCTTCATTCCATTGTTTGCCATCTATCATAAAGAACTTATCCATTTTGTGGAGTATTTAAATTAGTTAACCATTTTCTTTTCCGTTGGATACAGTGCTCACAGCAGTTTGAAATATTAAAACATCAAAATTCTGAATTTCATCTCACTGAAATTTGATTAACCACAAAGTGCTAGATACCATGTATAATGCAAAAGTATCTTTTCATTCTTTGATCTACCATTTTTTAATAAAATCTTGATACTGTTTTACAGCTATTGCTTTCTCTCTGTTGTTTTAGTAGTTTTTATCAGGTTGAGTGTTAAAGAGTATGCTAACGATTTAAATGGTTTTAAACTTACTACTCTGCTGTCTTTATATTTCAGAACCTTCAAGACTATTCAAATGAGAATACCTCTTACATGACTTTTCATTATTTCAGCAAAAGTTTATTGAATGCCTATTGTGTGCTAATCACTGTTCTAGGAACTTGGAATATATCAATGAATACAAATATTCATAGCCTCTTGGAGATTATTCTCTTGTTTCCAAATTAAAATTATAATTTTGCTCCCTTGGTATTATGATCAATGTCCAGTTTGGATCAAGAAGCAGCCCTAAACTTAGTCTCTCTTGATCTTGATTTCTAACCCATTCTTTTCATTGACACATGCATTGTGATTCTACCGTCCCAGACTCTTTTTTATGGTAAAAACAAATAAAAGTGGACAGTGGGGAAAACAGCATCAGACAGGCCTGGGTTCAAAACTTGACATTTTGCTAGCTAAGCTTACTAACTTGGCAATCTTGAGCAATTTACTTGACCTCTGAGCTTTAGTTACCATAAACTTAAACGTGGTTGTTGGGTGGATCAAGGATATTATATGTAAATAACCAGGCACAATACTTATTGTTAGGAG
Source organism: Macroglossus sobrinus (assembly GCA_004027375.1). Classification (NCBI taxonomy): domain Eukaryota; kingdom Metazoa; phylum Chordata; class Mammalia; order Chiroptera; family Pteropodidae; genus Macroglossus; species Macroglossus sobrinus. Next base: position 20,667 of record PVKZ01004627.1, on the reverse strand, counting down.
CTTAATTAATACTATTTTTTTCTCAGCAGTCTTGCTTCTAGTCTAGACATGGGATTTGTCCCATGTCTGTCTTAGGATACAGTAGTAACAGAATAGGATAAGGTATAGGATTATTGAAATTCTTTTCTAGCATGCTCACTTAGTTGTCAAGATTTTGTTTCTTGTGGGAAGGAGAGATGACTAATTTCCATGGTCACTTTAGAAAATATACATAATAGAAAAATTTGAAGCAAAGGTTAAGGAATCACTAGAGTAATTTAAATTGTTATAGGAAGACTTTCAAACCATTCCTCTAAATGCTAAGCCTACCATTCAAGATTCTTCACACTATGACCATATCTCATTACTTACCTTTCTACAACTTAGTAACTGCATTGGTCTCTGAAAAAAAATTATATACTGTATTGAAAAAAATTCTGTAATGTATACAGCTTTTCTGTCTTTATTCATGCTAGCTATCCTCTGCCTGAAATACTTTGTTTTCCTAGGAATCCCTATCTGTCAAATGCCACTTTCTTTGAGGCTCTTTCCTAAGTACCACCTTCAACTTCAAGAAGTATTTCCTGATGTCTGTCTTCTTTTTCCACTCTCAAGCATATATGCTCTGTTCATTGAACCTCCATTTTATACTTTCCTTATGGTATCTAACATCTGATGCTGCTTCTATTGTTATGTGTTATTGTTATTGCATATAGTTCATGTACTTACATAAAAAGCTTCAGACATCTTATTCTTATTTGTGCCTTCTGTCATACCTGGCACAATGCCGTTCACATCATAGGTAGTAAATATTTGTGGAGTTGAACTAGCACTCGGGATAAAATGAAACTAATAATAATAATTAATAATCAGTAAGTTTCATCTAATATTTATGCCCACAATTAAGCCCAATGAACAGCGTACAGTACTCAAATATCTGCCAAATGAAATAGCAAATAAGTCATCATTTTCTCATTTGTGGTCATCTTACGATGTCAATATGTCAATGAGTGTGTATTAAAAATACCTACTATATGATCTGAAATATGAGAGCTGATCCTCGCCCTCAGTTTAACTGGAAAGAAGTTATAATTGATGTATGTAGACTCTGAAGACTGCAGGTGTTTTGAATGAAGGTGGAGTGGAAAGGGCAGTGTAGAGCTGTTTGCACTGTGAGAGGTATCCCAGGCTGTTTGAACTCCGAAACAATAGATTTGGATACCAAGAGATGCTCAAATTGCAGTTTTGCTCCTCGGTTTGTATACCCAAGAGAATTGAAAATGTGTCCACAAAAAAACTTTTACATGAATGTTTATAGCAGGATTATTCATAAGAGCTAAAAAGTAGAAACAAACCCAATGTCCATCAATTGATGAATGAATAAATAAAATGTACTATAGCCATACAATGGAATATTATTCACCCTTAAAAAGGAATGTAATGATACATGCTATAATGTGGATGGACCTTGGAAATATTACACTAAAGTGAAAGGAAACACGAAAGGTTACATACTACATGATGCCATTTATTTGAGATGTCTAGAAAAAGCAAATTCATAGAGACAGAAAGTATATTAGTGATTGCCAAGGGATGGGAAGTGACTGCTAATGAGTGTGGAGTTTTGGGGGGGAGTAATGAAAATGTTCCAACAGTAGATAGTTGTGATGGTTGCACAACCTTGTTACTAAAATACCTGATATAACAATATACTAAGAACCACTGAATTGTACACTAAAGAGGTGAATTTTATGGTACATAATTATATCTCAAAAAAAGAGGAAGGGAGAGAGAGATTTAAAATTTTGGATGGGGCTAAAAGAAGAAAGCAAGATATATGAAAGCAAAAAGGTGGCAATTCTTCCTCAGATCCTAGAGGGAAGGAAATATAAGTATAGGGCCAGCGGTATATTGAGGATCAGGTGAAGATGGATATGAAGGTTTCTGGGTATCTTGCTTATAAGAAAATTAAGGTTTAGAGAGGTTAGGTCATGTGCCCAAAGTCACTTAACCAAGAAGTGATAGAGATAGGATTTGAATGCCTCTCAGGCCAGTGATCACTCTCATACTCCATGACCCCTGAGTGTCACTACTAAAATTTACGGGGAGCTAATGGAAACTGGAAAAGTAATCTGAAATAGAACTTGGACAATCATCACTAATCTGTGTACATAATAAAGCAGTTAGCAGAGAAGGTTTTTCCTTGTTTTGTTTTTGTTTTTGTTTTTTATTGTGGAGGCTGTAGCATATTGACAAAGAGAGGGAGATTTTTCTTTAAGCCCACATTTTCAAGGCTCTTTTCTTCCCTGATGAGCAGGTACATACTGTCCCAAAATCTATGATGGGAGCAAAGTAGGAGGAGGAAGGCAGTGGTAGGAAGGTACCTGCCTTTTGAGTGTATACATTCATTTGATGATAGAAGGAGCAAGTAAGTGACCCAAAATAACTTTTAAAATAATAACTTAAAGTCTTAACATGATAACAAGGTTAATAAGATATTCAGAGCATTAGCAAAGGATTCTTTCATTTTTATTCAAGTATAGTATACTCACTAGACAAATTTAAGATCAGGAATGTAAAACAAGAGATGCCACGGTCCACCGCTGGCTTTTAGACAAGATATAATCACAATATATAGATATGGCAAAAAGGCCTAGAATTACACACCAAATAAGTGACACAATGGGCATGAGATCATAGGCCTCCTGCTTCCCAGTACATTTTACTAAATTGGACTAAGCAGAAACAACAATTTATGTGGCGGTTTTATAATTTATATGTACAATTCTTTATATTTTAATATGGTATTCTTACAGATCATTTCTCCATGTATTTTAAAACAATAGTGATAAAGATCCACACACCAATTTGTTAGGTTAGAAAAAGAAGTGATACTGAAGATCAGCTTGAATCCTGATGTATCTGTAAATTATATCTAAGTTATATATATATATCTGTATCCAAGATTGCTTTGATGGGGGTGGGAGATACATATCTTTTGAAAACTATCATAGAAACATTCTTGAAAGATTATGTTGTGGATATATGTGTATTCGTATTTAAGCATTTGAATTTTCAACAAAGCCCAGTCCTCGTCCATCACTACTACTTTAAGTGAAACTTATATTTCTGCTTCACAAGAAATGGTATCCGGATACTCCACTTTTTTCTTAGTCTCAAAATTTATATATCTCCCTTCTCTTGCCTGTCACCACACTGCCTTCATTCCTGCACTCCATAGCTCTTAATTTCCTGTTCTCTTGACACAAACCTTTCATGTTTGTTGCTGGTAATATCAATTACTACAGTTCTTGGGAAAACAATATTAGTTGTTGTATCAACAAACGTAAAATGTTTTTTGAGCTAATAATTTCACTGATAGGATTTTATTCTGAGAAAATACTTAAAAGAAGGAAAATAGGTAACGGCACAAAATGTTAATAGCACTGATATCCATACTGTCTTAAAAATGTTTAAATAAGTAATCCCTGTCTTACAAACTCTTCCATAGTGTACAACTTGTTTTCTGAGATCAGTGAAGCCTTGATATCAGAACCTGACAATGACATTCTGAAAAAGATTTACAGACCAGTCCATTTAATGAACTTAAATGTATTACTCAGGAATGTACAAACTAAAAGAATCTACAAATTATTAGAATTGATAAATTTAACAAAACTACTTGATGCAAGGACAAATTTCAAAGTCAATTTATATATACAAGTAAAAAAGTTAGAAAGTAAAATTTATAAAAAACAGTACCATTTACAATAGAATCCAAAAAATCAAACAAGTTTTGCAATACCTTTAGACAGAAAACTAAAACATTGAGAGAAATTAAGAACTAATAATCTGTAGTCATAGATTGGAAGACTCAATATTGTGAAGATGTCACTTCTCTCCAAATTGGGCTACAGAGTGAATGGAATCCTAATAAAATCCCAGATGGTTTGTATATAGGATAGAAAGAGAGAATTAACATGTTGATTCCAAAATCAACAGACTAAAAAGACTAAGCATAGTCGAGACAATATTGATTAAAAACAAAACTGGAGGACTTTCATTACCAGATACCAGTGTATACTATAAAGATACAGTAATTAGATAATGTCATATTCAAACAAGTGTACACGAATGAACCCATGGAACAGAATAAAGAGCCTAGAAACAGTCTGACACGTACTTGTTTTATGACGACAGTGGCACAGTAGCACAGTAGGGAAAGGATGAATTTTTCAATAAATGCTCCTGGGTCATGTGGGAAGAAAAAAAAAGAATCTTGATTTCTACCTCAACAAAAATCAATTCCAGTTGGATTATCTAAATGTAAAAGGTAATGCTTTAGAGAAAAACTTGAAACTATCTTAATCTAGGTATAGATAAAGATCTAAAAAAGGAAAAGAGTCATAAATCAGACTTCATTAAAATTAAATGTTCATCAAAGATACCATTATGAAAGTGAAAAGACATGTCGCAGAGTGAAGTGCATATCTGTAATTTATGTATTCCATAAATGACTTGTAGAACTCCTAAAAATAGGGGAAAAATACAGTCAAATTTCAAAAAAAAATAAAGTGCTCCACAAAACTATCCAAAGGCCAGTATGCATTCAATGATCAATAATCATCAGATAAATGCAGTGAGATAACACTACATACTCTATGAAATGACTAAAATTTTTAGACTGACACTATTAGGTGTCAATATGAAAGAGTTGAAACTGACATGCTACTGGTTGGTGTGTAAATCATTACAATCATTTTGGACATCAGTATGGCTGTATATTTTAAAATTATTTTATTAGTTTCAGGTATACAGTATAGTGGTTATACATCTATATAATTTGTGAGGTGATCTGTCTGATTACTATAGCATAGCATCCACTTGTTTTTACACCTTATTCTTACAATAATATTGACTGTATTCCCTATGCTGTACTCTTCGTCCCTGCGAACTGTTTTATAATGCTAATTTGTACTTCATTCCTTTATTTTTTTCACCTAACCCTAACCCAACCACCCTCTCCACTGGCAATCACCAGTTTGTTCTCTGTATCTGTGAGTCTGTTTTGTTTTTTTAGTTTATTCCTTGTGTTCCTTAGATTCCTCATATAAGTGAAATCTTTTGGCATTTATCTTTCTCTGACTTATTTCACTCAACATAGTACCCTCTAGGTCCATCCACATGGTTGCAAATGGTAAGATTTTATGGCTGAGTAATATTCCATTGTATAAATGTACCACAACTTCTTTGTGCAATTGTCTATTGATGGTCACTTACATTGCTTCCATATTTTGGCTATTGTTAATAGTGATGCATTGAATATAGGAGCACATAAATATTTACCAATTAGTTTTCATATTCTTTGGGTAAATACCCAGAAGTGCAATTGCTGGGTCAAAAGGTAGTTCTAATTTTTATCTTTTTTAGGAACCTCCAAACTGTTTTCCATGTGGCTATACTAACTTGCAGTCTCACCAGTAGTGTACAAGGATTCCCTTTGCTCCACATCCTCGCCAATGCTTGTTGTTTTTTGATTTATTGATGACAGCCATTCTGACGGTTGTAAAGTGATAATCTCATTGTGGTTTTAATTTGCACTTCTCTGATAATTAATAATGTTGAGCATCTTTTCGGATGTCTGTTGGTCACTTGTATATCCTCTTTGGAAAAATGTCTATTCAGGTCCTCTGCCCATTTTTTAATTGGATTGATTTTTTTAGTGTTGAGTTGTATGAGTTCTTTAGAGTTTCTGGATGTTAACTCCTTGTCAGATGTATGATCTTCTCCCATTTAGTAGGTAGTCTTTTTGTTTTATTGATGGTTCCTTTGTTGTGCCAAAACTTTTAATTAGTTGTAATCCCATTTGTTGATTGTTGTTGTTGTTTCCCTTGTCCAAGAAGATATATCAGAAAAAAAGTTAATAACAATATCAGAGCATTTACCACCTATATTTTCTTCTAGAACTTTAATGGTTTCAGATCTTCAGTCTATTTTGAGTTTATTCTTGTATATGGTGTTAGAAGGTGACCCAATTTTTTTTTTTGGCATGTGTCTGTCCAGTGTTCCCAACACTATTTGTTGAAGAGACTGTATTTACCTCATTGTATATTCTTGCCACCCTTGTCATAGTTTAATTGACCATAGAGGCATGGATTTATTTCTGGGCTCTCTCTTCTGTTCTGTTGATCTATGCATCTGTTTTTCTGCCAGTACCATCCTTTTTTGATTACTATAGCCTTGTAGTATATTTTGATATTGGGTAGCATACCTCAAACTTTGTTCTTAATATTGCCGTAGCTATTTGGGGCCTTTTGTGGTTCCATATAAACTTTAGGATTATTTGTTCTAGTTCTGTGACTAATGCCATTGGTGTTTTGAGATTGCATTAAACCTATAGATTGCTTTGGATAGTATGGCCATTTTAATAACGTTAATTCTCTCTACTGATGAGCACGGTATATGCCTCTATTTATTGTATCTTCAATTTCTTTTATCAATGACTTAAAATTTTCAAAGAACAGGTATTTTACTTTCTTAGCTAAATTCCTAGGCATTTTTATTGTTTTTGATGCAATTGTAAATGAGATTGATTTCTTAATTTTTCTTTCTGAAAGTTTATCATTGGTGTATAAAAATGCAGCCAACCTCTGAATATTAATTTTTTTATCCTTCTAATCGACTGAGTTCATTTATTCTAACAGTTTTTGGTGGAATCTTTAGGGTTTCCTACATATAGCATCATGTCATCTACAAATAATGACAGTTTTACTTCTTCCTTTCCAATTTAGATGCCTTTTCTTTCTTTCTTGTCTAATTGCTAAAGCTAGAACTTCCAATACTATGTTGAATAGAACTGGTGAAAGTGGATATCCTTGTCTTGTTTTGACCTTAAGGAAAGCACTTTTAGCTTTTCAGCATTGTATATGATGTTAGTCGTAGTTTTGTCATATGTGGCCTTTATTAGGTATGTTCCCTCTATTCCCATTTTGCAGAGTTTTTTTGTTTTCTTTTGTTTTGTTTTTATAAATGGATGCTTGGTTTCGTTGAACACTTTTTCTACATCTATTGATGATATGGTTTTTATCTTTTAATTTGTTAATGTGATTTATCACATTGATTGATTTTTCAGACATTGAACCAACCTTGCATCCCAGGAAGAAATTCAACTTGCTCATGGTGTATGCTCTTTTTATGTATTACTAAATTCAGTTTACTAGTATTTTGTTCAGGATTTTTACATTAATGATCATCAGGGATATTGGCCTGTAGTTTTCTTTTTTGTAATGTCTTTGTCTGGTTTTAAAATCAGGGTCATGTTGGCCTCATAAAGGATTAGGGAGCCTTCCCTTTTCTTGAATTTTTTTGGAATAGTTTAAGAAGAATGGGTGTTAATTCTTCTTTGAATGTTTGGTTAAGTTCATATATAAAGCCATTCAGTCCAGGACTTTTTCTCTTTGGGGAGGTTTTTTACTACCGACACAATTTTGTTGGTAGTAAAAGGTTGGTTCAGATTTTCTGTTTCTTCTTGACTTAGTCTTGAGAGATTATGTATGTTTCTAGGATTGTATCCATTTCTTTCAGGTTGCCCAGTTTGTTGGCATATAATTGTTCATTATATTTTCTTATAATCTTTTGTATTTCCATAGAGTCCATAGTTCTCTTTTATTTATGATTTTATTTGGGTCTTTTCTCTTCTTTTTTTTTTTTCTGTTTTTTCTAGGCTCTGTTTTTTCTTCTGGTCTATGTTATTTCCTTCCTTCTCACTTTGGGTCTTGTTTGATGTTCATTTTTAGTTCTTTTAACTGTAAAGTTAGATTGTTTATTTGGGATTTTTCTTGTTTCTTGAAGTTGATCTGTATTGCTATGAATTTTCCTATTAGAACTGCTTTCACTGTGTGCTATAGATTTTGAGTTGTCATGTTTTTATTCTTATTTGTCTCAAGGTATCTTTTGATTTCTTCCTTGATCTCATTGTTAACCCATTCATTGTTTAGAACATGTTATTTAGTCTCCATGTGTTTGTATATTTTCCTTTTTTTCTTGTAGTTGATTTCTAGTTTCGTACCATTGTCATTGGGGAGGACATATGATATGATTTCAGTCTCTTTAAATTTACTGAGATTTGTTATGTGGTCTATCCTGAAAAATGTTCCATGTGTACTTGTGGCTGTACATTCAAATGTTGAACATATAGATATCATCTGATCTCACTGTTTCTAGGTATGTACTCAACAAAAATTTATACATATATTCACCAAAAGACAAGAACAAGCAAAAATATCCGTGGTAACATTATTCTTAGTAGCCTAAATGTCCATCAAAGTAGAATGGATAAATAAATGCCTCTTGTCGCAAAATGGATGATCATCAAGAATAATACTCAGCAAAAGTAGCTAGGCATAAATGAGTACATGGTATGTGAAGAAAGTTCAAAAACAAGCAAAGCTAGTGTATGATATTAGAAGTCACACTGGTTACTTTTATGGGAATAATGAATGGGGGTAGGGCACAAGATGGGAGATTTCTGGCTTATAGTAGTAGTCTAGTTCCTGATCAGGCAGCAGGTGACACAAACATATATACTTTGTGAAAAGTCATACCCTTCACAAGGTATACACTTATAATTTATATATTTTTTCTAATACAATTAAATTTACTTTACCTCCCCCCACTTTCCAAATAACTTTAAAGGCTATGTAATTTTTCTAGACATACCACACACACAAACCACATAGATTGTATGCTTCAACCCTTGCTACTTCAAAAGGGCTCTTGCTAGATCACTAATAACTTCCATGTTCTGAAAACAAATAGACATCTTTCACAGTCTTGTTTTATTTAATCTTGGCAACATTTAAGATTCTTGTTTTCTTGAAATACTCTTTGACACCACTCCTAGTTTTCTGCCTATCTCTGGCCGTGTCACCTCTGCAAATTCCTCTGTTGATCTTGTAATTGCTGATTTCCTCAGGACTCAATCCTAACTCTTTTCTTATTCTCTCATCTCTCACTACATTCATGGCTTAAGATACCAGCTACCATATGTGCTGAAACTCCTAAATTTCTGTCTCCAGCCCAGACTTGTCTTCTGAGCTTTAGGCTCTGGTATCCAGCTCCCAACTTGACATTTATCTCAGAGGCATCTTACAATGAACATGTTCAATCTTAAAATCTTGATCTTTCCCGTAACTCTACATCTCCAATCTTCCTCATCTCTATAAATCTTATCTCCATAAATATCTAGTCAGCCCTCAATCAGCCCTTTGTATCTACAGATTCTACATCCAAGGATTCAACCAACCTTGGATCGAAAATAATCGGAAAAAAATTCCAGAAATTTGATCCCTAAATAATATGATATAATAACTATTTACAGGTCGTTTACATTGTATTAGGTTTGTAAGTAATCTAGAGAGTATTTAAAGTATGCGGAAGGATTTTGTAGGCTGTATACAAATAATACACTATTTTTTATAATGGACCTGAACATCTGCAGATTCTGATATCCAATGTAGGGTCCTGGAATCAATTCCCTATGGATGCCAAAGGATGACTGTACTAATTTCTCAATCAGAAATCTTGGGATCATTCTTGAGTCTTCTCACTACCACACACACATAAGCACAAACATACACTCCTCCACCTAGACCACTACAAAATTGTATTGATTCTCCCTCCTAAATATATCTTGAAACCACTCTCTGTGCTACATTTCTACTCCCAATAGTCTATTTTAAGTCACCATCATGGTGTGATAGACTATTACAGTAGCTTCCCAACTGGTCTTTCTATATCTTAGTACTCATCAATCCATTCTTTACACAGAAGTTAGAATGATCTTTAAAAAAATGCATAAATATAGCATGCCCCTCCTTAAAATTCTTCAAAAGTTTGCTCTTACACTCTTCAGAGCAAACCTAAACCTTTAACATAGCCCTACATCTCGGCAGGATTTGGTTCCTGCCAACCTACCTCTCTTTGCTGTTCTCCTATCCTTATCATTTTTTCTCCAGCCCACTGTAGCCTTCTTTCACTTTTTTCAAAGTACCAACTTTTCTTGGTACCAAAGTACCAAACTAATTTCTCAGCATGGCATGTACCTACTTAACATTGTACTCTTACTTTACTTCAGAGAGGTTCCCTGTCTAAATGACATTTCCCACTCTTATTCTATAATATTCTATTTTCCTTCATAGCATTTTTTCACAATTTAAAATTTTGTTTCTGGTACATTTGCCTAATGTCATTCAATTCAAACCGTAATTTTCATGACAGCGGAAACTGTTTGTTCACCATTGTAGTACTGGTGTCTTCATATACAGGCTGGTCCATATTATATGTTTAGTAAATACATGATGAATAAGAAAAAGAGTATTGTGAGTTTCTCAAACGGAGAGAAGGGACACGTAGGCTATAAGCAGGAAGCAGCGTTTATTGATGCGGACACTGGCTCAGCAGATTCTTAGGCTGAGCCCAGATTGTAACATAACAGGCAGTTTTATATAATTTTGTCATTCACACACAGCCACAGATATAAGGAAGAACACTGATTGGCAAGCTATGAGAAAACTAATGTTAGCTGGAGAGTCCTGGGGGCGGGGGTAGTCAGGAACAAACTTGTTCAAGCAGGAAATGGCCAGGCAAGGTCAGGCTGCCATATTAGCATGCCCCCTTAGGTAAACTATAGGTCTGGAGCTGTTTCATAGGTGTGCCCTGTACTTTAGAAGCATGGAGAAATTGTTTCCTCTGGTTTAGTCTTTTATATCTTCAAAATTGCTTTCTCAGAAAGGCACCGCATAATCATTGCAGTGCCTGGAGACCATTTTCAATGATTAGACAGTCTTCTCAGTGATGTATATTATATGAGCTAAGCTAAACTGGCAGTTTTTATTGAAGCCCCTAAGAGGAATATACCTGCCCACATTTCTTAGATTGGAGCTCTTGAAAACTAGAAGCAGTGTTCTCAGTGACAGTCTTGGCTAAGCAACTTGTCTTCTTTTCTAGAAATTCACTTTTTTAAAAAACATGTCCTACAGAGGAAAGGTAGTCAAATTGCATTTGCTTAACTACTGAGATTAACAGAAGGTATATGACATGCCTTTTAATTACAAGGCAAAACTGACCACATTTCACAATACTAATGTCTTTATATATGTTTTATAAGATACAGACCAATTATGATTTGATATTATAAAATACTCATTTTCATAGAGAGCTTACGTTTGCTTTCTTCATTTTAGACTTAGTTTTTAATTAAATTTTTAATTGTTTTTAAGCTAGTTTTAGTAAAATAAGATGTTTAATTGTATGATAGAAAATTATAAGTCCAACAACTTGATACAGCTTTCAAGCTACTAACATTTCTCAAAACTCAGGGAAAATGCCCCTTTAATACCAGTTTTAGACCAGATAAAATTAATTTCAAGAGGAAATGTTTTAAGAATTTGTCATATTATACTAAATGAAGTATTATTCGTTTTTAAAGTCTTGATACCATACTAGGCTCCCATAAACTGAAGAAACTTGCTGAATGTTTATTATGCCTGTTAGCAGGTTCGAGGCCATGTTGAGGAAGGGAAAATGAGAATTTTGGGAAAAGGAAGGGAAAAGAAAAATGAGAATTTTGAATGCTTAGAAAAAGTCAAGTGTCTGACATCGTTATTATTTCATTATCATTATTTATTTTACCTTTAGTAAAATTCTAAGTGAAATGATTTTCAAAGTTTCATCTATTTATTGATATTTGCAGATTTACCAGCTGTTTAGAGCTGTTCTCATGTCAGTGAAATTGGGAGCACATAAGAGTTAGTAAATGTCAGCTGCTGGATCTGACTAAATATGTTTCTGAATTTCATAATCCTCTGGTTGCTGTTGCAGGCTTTTTCTTCAGATTTCTTAAATTTAGATCACTGACTCTAGAGCTAGTAAAAGAATATGTGGATATATAAGTTCTTTCTATAGTACTATAGAAATACACAAATATGGTACATTATGGTAATAGAGGGGGTGGAGAGAGTTAAGTACAGGAAACTCCGCCAAATGTAAAAACAGCCTTCTCAAGCTAATTGCCAATTTAGGGAGTATGTTAAATAAGTGCAATGGAGTAGTTTTATGTAAAGGAAAAAGCAGCTTTATTTTGACAGAAAGACAATGTCAGCTGTTAGACATTTATTTCCTAGCAAAACAAACCACTTTCAAAATTCTAACTGGCAGATTTCTTCTCTCTGGTGCTTAATCAAAATCTTTTTCTCTAACAATACATGCTACTGAGTATAGTTTATAGATTCATTTATTGTACCAAGAATGACTTTAGTCAACTATATCTTCTAGCCTTCAGCCTTTACTAATTTATGTTTCTTATTTGTTGAGCAGTTTTGTCTAACAGCAGTATCATTGATAAAGAGTAAATAGATGTGGTGTTTAGTCTTTTCCCTTCTATGTCTCAGTCACCATCAGTAGTTTTATTTCTTTATGCAAGAGTTTAATGTTTATTTAGATAAGTAAAATCTTATCACCCTAGAAATTGCAACTCGGTTTTTGTTTTTTTAGCTTAACGTCTGCCATGTAATAAAATAACCCCAGTGCATAGGATTAATTTTAACTTGCATCCTACCTTAGAGTGCTGCCCTGTCAATGGCAAGGCTAGGTGGAAGACTAAGGATGAATTGGTATAATTGCATTTTTGTTATTAAAAAATAGAAAGTGCCTAGCCATTAGTGAAACAGCAGTCACTTTTATATAACAAGGACACTATCCTTTTAGTTAACAGTTGATCATCATCCAGTAGGAGGCTTGCGTTCAAAGATTCAGAACACTATTTTTGAAATAGAATAATTGGATTTAAGTTCGGTAGTACATCACTTGAGCTGTTTTAGAAAGCAGAGAGTATTAACGACTGTGAGAGCTTTTCCTCCTAAGTACTTCAGTGGTTAATTGCTTTTTTTTTCCCCCCCAAACTATGCTGCCTTAGACTGTAGGGAAGACCTGTTTAACCTCATGTGTTCAACTCTTCGCTGGGCTTCATGTTTTTTGTTTCAGTACTCTTTGTCATATATATTATATGTACATAATAAAAAATAAATTGTAGTTGCAGTTCTGAATTTACTCTGCTATGGCCTGTAATAAATAATGTGCTCTGTACTCTGCTCTCTACTTTTTAAGCAAATCACATCACCCAAAACTTATAGACTATTTTACTACAATACTACTGTCATATTTTGGGAACCTTGAAGACAGATTGAAATTTAACTGGTATCATGGGATCTCAGTTGGTATAACAGCTTCTCCAATCCTTACTTTCTAATGCATGTATAATAATACTCAATGGCATACACTCTCGAGGTTTTGGAGTTGATTGCAACAGAAATGTATTTCTGGAAAAAAAATAAATACTGTAATTAAAAGGGTTGTGGGAGAGACTAAAAATTACTCTATCGGATAATCTGTTAATTTGAAGATTTAAACCATGTATTTAAATATGATACTATCAAAAATAATCTTCCTAGTTTGAAAATTAAAAGTAAACTCCATCATAAGTAATTATGTATAGTAAGCACTAATCTTATGATACTCATTTACTTTATCTCTTTTCTTAATAATTGTGTTTGTTTCCTGAACATAGCTAGTATTATAGTGTATTGTTCTTTTATTTACTTGATCAGAGAAGGTCAGGGCTGCAATTTTTTACTCAATAATTATCAGCTCTGTAAAAACAGTCTTATTAGCAAGCCAGCTGAATCTTACTCTCTAAAGAGGTGAATTTATTAGATGTTTCATGTGAGAACATAGAGGGTACCAATATGTGAATTGAATATAGAAAAGATTTAGTTGTTTTTAATATATTGTTTTTAACTTTTTGCATTTTGCTACATTTAAATGTGTCAAGATTCCTTCTCCTGATACCAAAACTGGTTTAAAAGTAGTCATTCACTATTACGGGGCTAAGTTTCACTATTTGTTCTAATGACAAAATAATGTATCCTTATTTTAAAACAGTCCAACTTTAAACATTCAGAACAAGCATAACTTTTATGCTTTCAAACAGAATTTTCAAAAGGAAAAGTAAAAGTCACCTGGAGACAATAGGTAACCTCTTGAATGATTTTAAACAAGGAGTGGCATACATAATTAGATTCATACTTTCAAATGATCACTGGCAGCTGTGTGGAAACCACTTGGAGGCAGAAAGGACAGGTAGGAGGCTGTTAGAGTACTCAGGCCAAGAAAAATAAAAGCTTTAACTGAGACAGTAATAACAGGAAACATAGAAGAGGCAGAATCAGCTGGGTTTGGTAAGGGATTAAATGTGGTAGGAAGGACACCAGAAATCCTGAAAAGGACTCCCAAGCTTTTAGTTTGAGTAAGAGTATAGTACCCTCAGCTGACATAGAGAACATGGGAGATGGAACAGATCTTGAGGAAAAGAATATGGATTCAACTGTACATGTATTAAATGTGAGTGGCCAATGGCATACCATGGAATATATTTTCTTTGCCATTTGAGATACAGGCTTGGAATTTAAAAAGATTTGGTTTTCGATGTCACTGATATAAGTGGTTGTTGAAATTTTAGGGCTAAAAGATTACTAGGAAAACATATATAGAAAGAAGAGGGCCTAAGTTTAAAAGAATGGCTTAAGAGGTAGAGGCAGTGGGGAATGGGTGGTATACAGGAAGCAGCAGAAGAAGAATTTAAAGAAGAGTCATTTACAGCATCAAATGCCAGTTAGCAACCAAATGGGATGAAAATTAAGAAGTGTCCATTGAAAGTACCTTAATGTACTAAAGGCCATATATGACAAGCCCTCAGCCAACATTATGCTTAATGGTGAAAAACTAAAAACCTTCTCTCTAAGATCAGGAATAAGATACGGCTGTCCACTGTCACCACTGTTATTCAGTATAACATTGGAGGTCCTAGCGAGTGCAATCAGGCAAGAGAAAGATGGAAAAGGCTTCCAAATAGGAATCGAAGAAGTCAAACTGTCATTATTTGCAGATGACATGATTCTCTATATAGAAAACCCTAAAGACTTCACAAGAACACTGCTAGAAACAATAAGCAAATACAGTAAAGTCTCTGGATACAAAATCAGTGTTCAGAAATCCATAGCGTTCTTATAATAATGAAGTGTCAAAAAAAGAAGTAGAAAAAATTTCTTTTGCAATTACAACAAAAAGAATAAAATACATAGGAATGAATCTAACAAAACGTGAAGGAATTATATAATGAAAACTACAAGACTCTATTAAAAGAAATCGAAGAAGGTACAAGGAAATGGAAAGATTTCATGTTCTTAGATTGGAAGAACCAACATAGTTAAAATGACCTTATTGCCTAAAGCATTATACAGATTTAATACAGTCCTCATCAAAATCTCATCAGCAGTTTTTAAAGGAATGGACTAAAAAATCATCAGGTTTGTATGGAAGCACAAAAGGCCTTGAATTGCCAAAGCCGTCCTGAGAAAAGAGAACGAGACTGGAGGCATCTCTCTGCCTGACTTCAAATTATACTACAAAGTGACAGTAATCAAAACAGCATGGTATTGGCAGAAAAACAGACACACGGACTAGTGGAACAGAATCGAGAGTCCAGAAGTAAACCCATATTTATGTGGGCAAATAATTTTTGACAAAAAAGCTGAAAACATACAGTGGAGAAAGAAAAGCCTTTTCAATAAATGGTGTTGGGAGAACTGGAAAGCCACCTGCAAAAGAATGAAACTAGACTGTTGTCTATCACCACACACCAAAATTAACTCAAAATGGATTAAGGACCTGAATAAAAGACCTGAAACAATAAAGTGCATAGAAGAAAACATAGGAACTAAACTCAAGGATCTTGGACTTAAAGAGGATTTTATGGATTTGACCTCAAATACAAGGAAAGTAAAAGCAAAAATAAATGTATGGGACTATATCAAACTAAAAAGCTTCTGCTCAGCAAATGAAACCATAAATAAGGTTAAGAGACAACTTTCCAAATGAGAAAATAATATTTACAAGCAACGCCTCCAAAAAGGTCCTAATATCCAAAAGATACAAAGAACTCATACAACTCAATAACAAAAATAACAAATTACCCAATCAAAACAATGAGAAGAGGATCTGAACAGACATTTCTCCCTAGAAGATGTACAAATGGCCAACAAATATATGAAAAATTGCTCAACACTGCTAGCTAAGAGGGAAATGCAAATCAAAACCACAATGAAATACTATCTCACACCTGTTAGAATATCTTTAATCAACAGGACAAGTCATAACAAATGTTGGACAGGATGTGGAGGAAAAGGAACCCTCATACAAGTTGTTACAGCAACTATGGAATACAGTTATGGAGGTTCCTCAAAAAACTAAGAATTGATGTTATATGATCCAGCAATTCCTCAGCAATGGGAGTGGACATCCCCAAAAGAGACATTCAGATTAGGGCCTGAGACCTAGATATATAGATATATAGATTAGGGCCTGAAACCTAGATATATAAAGATCTTTGTGGAACCGTCCATTCATGGAATTCTTAGGTAAACCAATACTTCCTTTTCTTTCAAGTTTTTAAGCTGTGTTATATACAGTAAATCACTTAAATCTTAAATGTACAAGTCAACAAATCTTCACGTACATGTAAACATACATGTAAATGTGAATATCCAGTACTTCAAGAGGCTCTCCAGTCAGTACCCTCTCTCTCCCATCATAGATAACCAACCACTATTCTGATTTCTATCACCAGAATAGTTTCACCTGTGCTTAAACGTTACATGAATGGATTCACAGAGTATTTACTCTTGTGGATCTGGCTTCTTTTGTTCATCATTATGTCTAGGAGGTTTATCCATGTTGCATGTAGCAGTAGTTCAATCTATGTAATTTTTCACTGATTTCATTGTAGGCATATAGCATAATGTAGCTGTGCCACTATTGATGGACTCCTGGATTGGTTCCACTTTAAGGCTGTTGTTAATAATGGTACTATGAACATTCTTATACATGTCTTTTGGTGGACATCTGCACCTGTATCTCTTGGATCTATTACTATGAATAGAGTTGCCAGTTCATAGGATAACAATTATTGTAGCAGTTATTACCAAACAGTATTCCAAAATTATTATGCATATTTAAATTTCCACTAGAAACATAGAATTTCAGTTTCCCTTCATCCTTGCCAACACTATATTTTTTATTTTAGCCATTCTGGTGAACATGTCGCAGTATTTCTTTTTCTATGGCCGCTGATCATTTGTATAGTCTCTCTCATGAAGTGCTTGTTTTATTTTTAGCTCTTTTTTAAAAAATTATGTTATTTATCTTACTGATTTGTAGGAATTATTTATATATTCTGAATGAGTTTTTAGGGGATGTATGTTTTACAAATATAATTTCCCAGTCTATGGCTTACTTTTTCACTCTTTTAACATGGGCTTCGATGAACAAACATTTTTAATTTTAGTGACTTTCAATTCATCATTTTTCCTTTTGTGGTTAGTGCTTTTTGTTTTCTCTTCAAGAAGTCTTTGTCTAGTCCAAGGTCATGAAGACATTTAGACCAAGTAATCCTTAATCGTGATACTAAATTAGATCATCCAACCTTCATTAGTTCACACATTTTTAAAAAAAGGATTAAATGGATAGAATTGTATTAGTTTCCTCTATAATTCTTAAACTTTCAACATTACCTATAAATAAGTAATCATGATACTGAATCTAAAATTTACTGTCAGGATAGCCTTGGTTATTACTATGGTAACAAAACCACTACAAAATCTCAGGCTCTTTTCTCATTCATTCAACTTGTTTAAAGCAGATTAATGGAGGGCATTGCTATTTTGGGTCTTAGGCAACCAGGCTGATACAAATTCCATTGTAATACATGTTTTCATGATCACTGTAAATAGGGGAAAGGGAACATGGAAAATTGCTAATGGAGGAAGTATAATCTTACTGTGTTCTTGAAAGAAGAACTAAAAATATTTGTGAATAGCCATAATGAATATCACAGTTAACTTGGGCAAGTTACTTAACCTCTCTATAGATCAGATTATTCACTAAGAGGCTAATGATAGTATCTACCTCACATAGTAGTTATGAGGATTAATGGGATACATATGTAAAACTTAGAATAATGCCTGCTTCTTTGTAAGCACTCAATAAATGTTAGCTACAATTGCTGTTTATCATTGTTTTAGGCTCTTACATGATGCACACCATGCTACCTGTTTTACATGGATTAATTCTTCAGATAATTCCTGTAGTAGGTACTATTATTGTCTTCATTTATGAATAAGAAAACTTAGGTTCAGAGTTACTGACAAACTTGCCCAGGTTCCATAGCTAAAAAATAAAAGGTAGGATTTGAATACAAGCGGTCTGGTTTCAGAGCCTTCAGTATTAACCTCCCTTCCAGATAGCAAATAAATATTAACAGAAGAATTCAGAAATGCATACATTGTTGGAGAACTGTGTGTGTTCATATATGTTCATGGTTATGGTTTTATATTGAGTTCTTAATATATTTCTATTTTCTGCTAGTTTCTAAAATCATTTCTACTTCATATTCTTTAATTAAATGTACTATTTCATAGTTTTCTGTCATGGACTGACACCTAAACGAAGTTAAAATTGATTTTATACTTCACTAAAATATGAAGAAACTTGGGCCAGAATGGGTTAAGAGATGCCAGAAGACACAGCTAGTTGATGGCTTAGCTTGAACTACAAATCAGACTTCCTGACCTAAGTTCATAGCCTTTCCTATTGCCTCAGGTTGCTTCCCTGTAATTTGTATAGCACATAATCCTTTATCAAAAATTTGAAGCATTTTGGGTTTTTTCTCCAAAACTTTGAGTGAATTTGTTGTAGAAAACTGTAATTGGGCTTTTTGTCCTTACATCTCCCATTGATACATCTTAATTTGAAGTTACAAACTTTGTCTTTTAAATATTCTAATGTTACTAAATATCCAGAGTCAAATTAGATACTTAGAGAGACTTTATAATGTATAAATGTATCCAGAGAATATAGATACTCCTGTGGAAACACATTTTAATGATGAGCTTTTTGATCTAAGCCAGATTTGGAGTCAAATTTCTGAAGGGAATGAGATGTCAATGGAATTAAGAGACAGATCAAGTACATTACATTTGAGATATATTGAGATGTATTCACAAGAAGTAAAACAACTAATAAAAAGCATGTTGCTTTTCTTACCAGTGACATAAGAATGTACATTTATCAACTTCAGGTGTATTGTAATTTTCAGAATTAATTTTATAAGGAAATGTCTATCGAGCTATATTAAATTCATAATTGTGGTCTGTTTTTCCATAATTAAATGGGATTTTTGTATGATAATTGCAATATATTGTCATGTAATTTTATCTGGAAAGTTAACCGGATTTAAATTGAGTTAACCATATATTTCTAGCCAGTAATGGAATTTCTTATTCTATTGCTGTCTGGTGAAGAAGAAATAGGAAGTCACAATACTGCTTTTTCTCTGAGTATCAAAATTTGTCACTTATCTGCCAGGAAGATGAACTATGTGTTCTATGTGATATTGCACTCACATTTTGTTTTGAGAGTACATGATACTTTTAGCAGAGGCAAATGTTGGTTTTGCTTTAGCAGAGGCAAATGTTGGTTTGGGGTTTTTTTCCTGTTATCACTGTGCTTTATCACCCTGATAAAGAATACTATAGATTTTTGTTAAATGTTTTGATGATAAATGGTGCTGTATCTTGTCAAAGGCTTTTTCTGTATCTATTGATATGATCATAGGATTCTTATTTTTATTTGTTTATGTGGTATATCACATTAATCGTCTTCCATATGTTAAACTCTCCCTGTGCCCCCGAGATGAAGCTCACTTGATCGTGGTGTATAATCTTTTTAATATGTTGCTGTATTTGGTTTGCTAGTATCTTTTTTAGGATTTTTACATCAATGTTCATGAAAGATATTGGTCTGTAGTTTTTTTGTGTGTATTATCTTTTCTAGGTTTTGGTATCAGGGTAATAGCCTCATAAAATTAGTTGGGAAGTATTGCCTCCTTTTCAATTTTTTTGGAAGAATTTGAGGAGAATAGGTATTAAATCTTTGAATGTTTGCTAGAATTCACTGACGAAGCCATCTGGTCCTGGACTTTTACTTTTTGTTAGGTTTTTGATGATTGTTTCAATTTTCATACTGCTGATTGGTCTATTTAGATTTTTTCATTTTTCTTGATTCAGTCTAGGAAGGTTGTATCTTTCTAAGTACTGCTCCATTCTTCTAGCTTATTTAATTTGGCGTTACATACTTTTTCATAGTATTCTTGTATTTCTGATCCTTTGTATTTCTGTGGTGTCTGTCATAATTTCCCCTCTTTCACCTCTGATTTTGTTTATTTGTGTCCTTTCTCTTTTTTCTTTAGTGTGTCTAGTTCAAGGGTTTTCCAATTTTATTCTTCTCAAAAAACCAGCTTTTTCGCATTTCTTTTTTCTGGGTTTTTGTTTGTTTGTTTGTTTTTAATTTCATTTAATTCTGCTCTAATTTTGATTATTTCTTTCCTTCTGCTGACTTTAGGCTTCATTTGCTCTTCTTTTTCTTGTTTTTTTAAGATGAAACATTAGGTTGTTTATTTGGGCTCATTCTTGTTTTTGGAGATAGACCTGTAATGATATGAACTTTCCTCTTATGACC
>PVKZ01004626.1:0-75664 GCA_004027375.1 Macroglossus sobrinus | reverse complement strand
TGAAAACGGATGCCATGCCCGTCTGAGCATGTCGGGATACGTCGGTTCAGAGAAACAGCTGCCGTCTGATTGCACCGTGATTCAGCTCTTCCGGGAAAGGAAGGCTGGATGCTCGAGTCTTGCCCTTCATTTGCCAGTTTTCAAACAGTCAGTTCCTTAGCACCTTTCAAAAAAAATAAACAGGGCACTTTTTTTTTTTTTGCATTTTTTAAAGACTTTATTTTTTTACAGCTGTGTTAGGTTCATAACAAAAATTGAGAGGAAGGTCCAGAGATTTCCCGTCTACCCTCTGCCCCCAAATGAGCATGGCCTCCGCCATGGGCAATGTCACTCGTCACCATGGTGCATTTCTTTCTTTCTTTCTTTCTTTCTTTCTTTCTTTCTTTCTTTCTTTCTTTCTTTCTTTCTTTCTTTCTTTCTTTCTTTCTTTCTTCCTTCCTTCCTTCCTTCCTTCCTTCCTTCCTTCCTTCCTTCCTTCCTTCCTTCCTTCCTTCCTTCCTTCCTTCCTTCCTTCCTTCCTTCCTTCCTTCCTTCCTTCCTTCCTTCCTTCCTTCCTTCTTGTTAAACCAAAAATGAATACATCATACTCGCTAAAGTCCGCAGTGTGCCTGAGGGTTCCTTCTGGGTATTGTACGTTCTATGGGTTTGGACACACTGGTTCTAAAGTTTATGTGGAGAGGCACATTCTCACGGTGGAGGAAAAACGAGGATTTGAGAAATCAGCCTTTAGGTGGACGCACACATTTCAAACCCACGCTACTCAGGGCCAACGGTACGTTTGATCCACGGTCGTACGCGGAGGGCCAACTAAAGTTCTGGTCGTATCCTCAACTTTACCGGTGGTCGGTGTCCCCAACCCCGGCTTGTTCAAGGCTCAGGTGTGCGTATGTACGTGCCATACATCCCGTCAGTTCTGGTCTCTGGAGAACCCCGACACGGCGGGTACTATGGTCACCATTTAGTAGATAGCTCTAGAGAGGGGCGGTGATGTTTCCCAGGGCGCAGGGGGTAAGCGGGCCACCTGGGTGTCGAGCCCTAGCCCGTGTGGGTTCTGCAACCCGTGCTCCCCTACCAGTGACTGCCCCTGAGAAGGGTTACAGGAGAGGGGTGGGGTCGCGCTCTCTGGAAATATTAACGCCGGAGAAAGTTTTCCATGGGGCAAGAGATTAAATTTAAAAAAAAAATACACCTCTCAGAAACAACTGTGACCTCTCTGCCTTTTCCTAGTATTTCAAGCTTCTCAGATCTAGATCCGCAGAGATTTGACACGAATGAGATGCGACGGAAGAGAATCGCCTAACGTCGTCTGGTTCGCTGTAGAGGCTTCTGCAGCTGTGCACGGGACCATGCAAAGAGCTGCCGTTTTGATGCTTTCTCTGCCTCAACTATAAGCCACACCGCAGCCCTGCCCCATAGGCAAACCCACGTCCAGCCGGATGTGGGCCAGGCAGCCCTCCTTCTTCTCCCAAGCCTGACTGCTTAACTGCCTCCAGCCAGGGAGTGACCTACCTCTTCTCTGACCTGCCACCTTGAGGATGAGTCACATGGCCCCACCTACACATGGGGAGGGGCTGGGACACAGAGGAAAGTACATGGTTCTTTGGTGAGCTCTAGCAGACGCTGCCGCACCCTCATTTGAAATCACAGAGAGAATGTGTGACCTGTGCCATCCCCCTGCCACCCCTCCCTTGCACCACCCCACGATGTTTCCCCAAGTAAAATCTGCTGTGGTCATTTCCAGACAACCCAGATACAGTGACCTGCCTGGACTGCAGGCACTGCTAACCACCAGCCGCTCCCCACCACTAGGAACCCCGTTATTGCTCCTACAACACAGCAGAACAGACACCTGCTGACTTGGCATCCTTTTCATCAACGCCATAAATTCCTACTAGGTCTTGATGAAGGTCTGGTCATGCAGTTTTTTTTTTAAAAAAAACTACCCTGCTGAGAGGGCTATATCCCTTCCATCTGTCCCATGCTGAGCGAAATCTGCTACAGCTGCAAGCCACACCTGCTAGACAGCCAGACGGGTACCTTAGGGGTGAGTGGGGGGGCAACTGAGCAGGTGGATGCTAAAAGCTGGCAACTACTTTGCAAGAATTTTCTTATCCTTCTGTAGCCTTCATGAAAATAAAAACAAAAGACATGAAATGCAGGAGTCGGGGGTTGGGGTAGGAACAAAGGCTGGTGAGTGAGGACTTTGATTGTCAATGCAAAATGCCATTTTGCATTGGCATTGTGGAAAGACGGGGCGACCCACTCTCCACCCCAACCCACCCAGACTGAAATTCAAGTTCAAGTCGCAAGTGATCTGCTGTGGGGGAGACAGCTGAAGCTCATGCTAGTGGCTCCATTTCTCTCTCTCTCTCTCTCTCTCTCTCTCTGTTAATTTCTCAATCTCTCTGTCTCTGTCTCTGTCTCTCTCTCTTAATTTCTCAATCTCTCTCTCTCTCTCTCTCTCTCTCTCTCTGAAAGAAAAAATCTAGGACCACATTCCAGAGCCTTCTACCCTCTTCAGCTTCCTTGAGTCTTCCCCGGCTGATCGCATCCTCTGAACACTAGCACCACAGCACAGCGAGACGGTCCTGCTCTGGAGTCCCACTAGGGCTGGCGCTGGGCTCTGACACAGCTGCTTAACTGTCATCTCACTTTGGACAAGGCATTTCACCTCTCAAGACCTTAACATCCTCATCTATAAAATAGGATAAAATTATGGCCTAAGTCATAGCATTTTCCTAAGTATTAAATGAGTCCACACAGGCAACATACTTAAAGCTTAACACAGTGCTAGAACACACAGCAAGCTCTTACAAGGTGGGAATCGCCGTTATTACTATTATTAGTAGTGGGTTATTAGGTTATTAGCAGTCGCAGTGGTCACATTAGTAGCAGTGAAAGTCGTCATTCCGACTTCTGGCACCATGTGAATTTTTCAGGGACTAGGTGAAATGGTAGAAGGAAGTGACAAGCAGTGGGCTGAGGCTTGGCCAGGGCTGTGTCAATTTAGTCGAATAAATACTTCTCCCACTATTTCACACAAGTTAGAATGACGTAGAGATAATGTGGGTTTCGAAGTCAAACAGATACAGGTTTGACTTGGCAGCTCGGTAATTTACAGCTTCGTGATGCTGAGCCTGTCACTCAGCTGCTTTGAACGTCAGGCTTAAGTTCATGTCTTGTGATTCTGGAGTGGACCGTCATTTTATTGTCACGGGGAAGATTAAACAAAAGAGAGTAAGCTGATACAGTGGCACGAGAAAAGATCCCTGTTAATGATAACTGATTTGATTTCTTGATTTTGAAAAATGATTAGCCACCATGTTATTTAAATAAAAAGGAGAAAATTCAAACAAAGGAGAAGTTACCCACTATCCTTCCACTCAAAGACAGCACTGCCGACATCTTGGTGCTTATCCGAGAAAACTATGTTGGTTGCAAGGCTGATGAGATATGAAAACAGGCCACCCAGGGAGAAAGGCTTTGGGACATGGAAGCGGCCACCATCTGGGGCCAGTCGTGTGGCCAGTGCCCAGCTGGAAGCAGAGGACTCCAGCAGATGACAGGCCCGGCCCCTGCTAGGATTTATTGTAAGGGCAGTGCCATCAGCTGTCACGCTGCAGGAGAGTCAGCTCACTCCCCACCCCCAATGTGGAAGTCAAGATGACCACACGACAACGAGTTAGTTTTCAAGACCCTTTCTCAAAAGGGAGGCGGGGCTTAAACTAGAACCCAACACACCTAGCGTGAATCCTTCTTCCCTTCCGTCCTGCCTTCTCTCAGCTCTTGCCCGTGTTAGTTCTGAGCTCCGTGCAGCTCGGGGCTCAGAATCTAATGAACAAGGTGGACAAAGAGGCAGCAACATTCACACTCTAGTGAACAAAAACAAAGGGCAGTAAGACGCAGGGGAAGTCGGGGTGGCTGTGGCACTCCTGCCTCTGCCCGGGGCAGAGACGCACACAGAGGAGCTTCCTGGCCCCCTCTTGTGTTCCCCATAAGTGCCCTGTGGCTTTGGACAAATCACCTGACCTCTAAAGCTCAGATGTCTCATCAGCGGAAAGGGAGAATACACCAGACCCAAGCTCGCTGGGGCCTCTTACTATGACACGTGAGACAGGTGTCTGAGGGCCCCTGTGCCACCCTCGGGTCACTCCCCTGCGGTCGATTGCCATGATCCCTCTGGTTTTCTAGTTTGGGGTCCCAGAGGGTGATTTGGTTGCCTGAGGTCAATTGCTAACCACCAGAGGAGCCCATGGGACCACTAGGGTCCCATGTCCGACTCCAAGTCCAGTTCTCTTCCCACCGACACCGCCCCGCCTACCTCATCATAATTATAAATGATAAACCTATGCATTCAGTTTTCTCTCCCAGAATCCTCTATGGCAGGACCTAGAGGTAGGGTAGGTGTCCTTGCTGCTCAGCGCTACTTCTGGACCACTGTCCTCCCTCTCCCCACTTAAACCTCTAGTTTTGAAGCTCGTGCCTTGGACCACGCCATCTGCTGCCATTTCCTGGTGCCGTTGACTACCAACCCCTCGTTTTCTTGAAGCTTTTAGCACCTCCCTCTCTGTCACTCTCTCCAGCACCTGTCATGCTTTGTGACGATTTCAGTATACATGTGGACATCCCTTCTCATGCCCTGGCCACTTGTTGTCTGTCTTCCTCTTATTTTTCTTTTTTAAGTCCCAGGAAACCTCTCATCTACTTTCTGTCTCTGTAGATTAGCCTTTTCCAGCCATCTCATAGAAGTGGGATCATATAATATGTGGCCTTCTGTACCTAGATCGTTTCACTTAGCATAAGTTTATCTGTTCGCCCATTGATGGACACGTGGGTTGTTTCTATTCTTTGGCTATGGTGAATGACGCTGCTATGAAATTCACATGCACGTCTTCATGGGGACATATGTCTTAATTCCTCCTGGGTGGATGGATACCTAAGAATGGAATTGCTACATCATATGGTAAATCTATATTTAACATGTTAAGAAACTGCCAATGTTCGTTCCGAAGTAGCTTCGCCACTTTGTATTCCCACCAGCAGCTTGTGAGGGTTCCACGTCTTCCACGTCCTCACCAACACTTGCCAAGGTCTGTCATTTTCATTATAGCTGCGCCCTGATGGGAGTGACGTGGTACCCACTGTTGTCTGGATTTGCACTTACCTAGCGGCTAATGATGCTGAGCGTCTCTCGGGTGCTTCTTGTCTGACCCTGTCTTTGCCACCGCTGTGCTTATAATCTTTGCATCAGTCACGGACTTTCGCAGTCAAACCCTGGATCTTGTCATTACCTCCGTCATAATCTCAGTTTTAAACATGTACCTTAACCACCTTAACCATCACCATCTTCCCAGTTCACCTACCTCTTCAACAATGTTTCAACAGTCTTGGGATCCAATTCTATCGATCCTGACAACTTTTCACTGCCTCTCAGCCTCTGTCATGTCTTTTTGATCTTTGCCTTAGATTCTACGGGCTATCACTGAAGTCACTCTTCTGTACCCATCCACCCCCCACCTCCATTCACAGCTTCCCAGGTCAGACCACAACTCCGGTTTTATCCGCTGCTGCATCTCTTGTGCAACTTTAACCGCACGTTGAACGTGGCGTGAGAAAAAACACACCGTCAGGCCTTTCTTTAGATTTGTGACCACAGACCTGAAGGTGCTCGGTGGTGCCTGAAAGTCACCTTACCTCATCCCATGCACACGGTCTCCTGTTCCCTGGGCGGTTACTTCATAGCCTGTCCTTTCTCCTCAAACCTTCAGGATATCCCTCTTGAAGTGTCATTCTCAGCTGATGTCCTTGCTTCCTATTTCGCTGAGAAAAAAATAGACACAATTATGAAGACACGAGTAGCCACTGGCACCATTTCTACACACCCACGAGCATCTGCTCCTGCTCTCGCTCCTTCCTGTTCTGTGGATGGAAAGTTCGCACTGCCATCTAAGGCCACTCGCTACGCGTGCACTGCGACCCGCCCCCTCTTGCCTATTCACGGAGATTACTCCAGGAATTGTCCTCGACGGCAGCGGCATGCCCACATGCTGCCACGACACCTGTCTTGATGAAGCCTCCTTCTGAGGCCACGTCCCATCCTCCATCTCTCTGCTCCCAGTAGCAGCAAAATTCCTGGCTAGATTTGTGTTCTGTATTTCTATGTCCTCGATTCTTCTCCTCTAAGTCTTTCTCAAACCCATCCTGATAAGGATTTCCCCTCTATCATCCACCACAGCAGCCCCTGTCAAAGCCACAATGACCTTTGATGTTGGTAAATTCAATGAGATCGATCGTTGGGCGTCATTCACCTTGACCTGAAGCAGCATGTGACACAGTTAGTGCCCGCCTCCTCCTAAGGGCACTTTCTAACTTGGCTTTCTCTTCCTTCATTGGTTTTATGTCTCCTTGGCGAAGTCTCCCACGTTCTTCCAACTCTTAAATTCTGGGGCATCCTCAGGCTTAGCCCTAGGATCTCTTCTCTGTCTAAACTCAAGCCGAGAGTGGTCTCCCCCACGTGTGTGGATGGAGGCACCTCTAAGCCTCGACCCCCGCAACCATACTCCATCCCAGACCTATGCTCCACATCCCTGCACCCAGCTGCTCTCTCAACATCTCCTCCTGTGACCCTGAACGTGTCTCAGGTTTAACACGTCCAAGACACGGCTCCTACTTCCTGCCTTCTCCTGTCTGCCCTCCGCTGTCTTCACGGCCTTAGCGAACGGAAATGACACAGTTTCAGTTTTCCAAATAAAAATTCAGGAGCCACCCATGATGCTTACATTAGTGTGCTGTAGCAAAGTGCTACAAACTGGGTGGCTTAAGTGTCAGCAATGTACTTTCTCATAGTCATGGCTGCGATCGGTGTCTGGGTAGACGTGTTCCCTTCCGAGGGCCATGCAGGAAGGCTCTGTTCCAAGCTGGTAGGTGGCTGTCTTTTCTCTGTGTCTTCGTATGGTCTTCCCTCTGTACGTGTCTGTATCGGCCACGTCTGGAATCACACCCTGTCTCCTCACAAGTTCCTACACGATTACTTGCCTCCCACTTACCTCTGTGCTCATCCGCCCCATCATACTAGCTACCTTTCTCCGTTCCTCTCCTAAGCCAGGAGCTCCCCAGTCTGAGGGCTTCTGCTTTGCTCTCTCCCCGGGAAAAAATCTTCCCTTTGCTCTTCACATAACTGGCTCCTTCTCATGCTCAGGCCTCACCTCAAAGGTAACCTTCTCTGACCACCCAAAGTAGTCCTTCTCTCAACTTAATCTTCCACACCTTTCTTCTTTTGTAACACACATCATCTGCAATCATCTTATGGAGTATTTCTTTACTCATTTGAGGCCTGTCTCCTATTATGAGTATACAAGTTCCAGAATGGTCAAAAGTTTTTTTTTGTCTTAGTCACAACTCAAGCCCCAGTCCTAGAAGCTCGATATATATTTGCTGGAAAAAAAAATTAATAATTAGACTCACAGAACCCTCTAATGCCCGCCTAGATTAAGAATCTTAACACCAACTGCATCATGTGCTTGAAACAATTATTTGGAGACACCACACACACACACACACACACACACACACACACACACACACATTTAGATAGATGAGACGAAGCAGGCGGAAGATGCAATTCAAAACAGAGTCTGAAATAGTGTCCGTCCTCTTTGTTCATGTAACCAAAGCCCTGAAAATACTACCTTTCTCTAAGCTGAAATGGGAAGCTCTGAGCACCAGAAGGTTTTGTGAGGAAGGCCTCTCTCTGCCTTTGGACAAATGGTGCCCAGCCGAGCTGTGTGACAAGGAAGGTGAAATCACTTTCAGCAGCTGCCACCAAACTTGAAAAGGGTTGATTGATATGACAACGTCTTTTCGCAAAGAACATAAATCAAAGAAGATGACTGACAGTGAAGTAAACATTTTAGAACTAGAGTAATTAGGAATATATTAGCAATTAAAATAAACTTATTATCATTAGCAAAATTGGCAGTGACTTGCAATTTCCCCACGGGCCTCTTTTCTAGTTTATCTTTGTCGATTATATTACGGCAGGGCTAATGTTTTTGGAGATAACAGTTTTAATTTATCTCAATCATTCCTTACCGTGCCTGGCATATATATGGAAGGCACTTGATAAATATTTGCTGATGGAAGGAAGGATGGGTCTAAGGCAAAAAGGAAGGAAGAAAGGAAACAAGGAAGGAAAGAAGGGAGGAGGGAAGTGATGGAGGGAGAAAGAATCGATAGTACATAGTAAACATGGGAGCTTGTTTACTTGCAATGAGGAAACTCTTCTGAATGAAAAGTCGAATGGAATCGTAATCACAGTATTACTTACTCATCATAAAAATGCTCAATTATATATAGTCATGAAAAGAATAAGAATCAAACAGCTTTCTAGGTCAACATCCAGCACAAAAGAAGTTGGAAGACTATTTTGCTGCTGGTGGGATTTCAAAACACCCACTTCGGAATTTATTTCTCCTACTTATAAACACAAAAACGCTGTCACCGTTTCCTCAGGAAGCACCACTCATCTTGTTATATTTCCAGGAGCCAAAGAAATGAGCCTGTTTTGAATAACGATTTGCATAAACAGACACACACCACGACTCTTTCAACTCTCTCATTCAGTGTGAGTGAAATGAACTTGACTCCACTTGGAGCTGTCACACAGTGATTTATTTCCCAATTTCCCTGCCTGTCAGTGGACTGTGACAATCACAGTTCACTTGCACATCCGCCCTTCAAGCCCCACAGGTGCTCTGTGTCTGAGAAACGCGGTGACTGTGATGTTCGGCTTGAGGAAGGACACGGCATAACCGGCCCAGCCTGGCCCCATGACGCATTATTAGGTAGAAGTCCTGGTTTCTCTGATTTATTAGCCAAGGCAAGTCTCTATTCCACCAGAGTGATGGAAGGATCTGTCAAGACCCTGCTCTTGGAAACGGCTCTGATCTCAGGTTTTCGTGAAAAGGTCCCAAGACAGGAAGTATCTAACGAACAGAAAAATGGGGGACCCTTCCTGGATAGCCTGCTAGATCCCCTGAAAACATGGACGTCTCTGTGATGATCCTACATAAACCATGAGATGTGGTCCTTACATGCGGGACAGCCAAGCTCTTGGGGAGACTGGCTCACTGACTCGCTCATTCAGCCAGTCAACAAATCTATATTGGGCACCTAATGAGTGTCGGGAATTGTGCTGAGAGCATGGAGTCAGAGAATCCTCGTTTGAGAAACAGACTCCCTGCCCTCAACGAGCTCTCAGTCTCGAAAATGATGGAGTACAGACTGCAGGTTTGAACACAAAATCCCGGATCTACTATCCTAGTGATATAACCTCACTGGGCTTCAGTTTCCTTATCTATAATACGCAGATGACAACACTGCCTACCGCCAAGGGCTGCTGGGGGAGAATTAACGAACGAACGCTTCAAAGCATTCAGGCAGTGTTGAGCGTGTAAGCAGTAGAATGACAGTTCCATTATTTGTTAACTTGTGTATGCATGAATACCCCACTTTCGTAGGCATGAAGTTTCACAGGAAAAATTCAAGGCCTCTTTGACCCCTAGAGAGTTTCAGAGTGAGGCTAGAAATTCAAGAGTGAGTGTGTGTGAAGGTGAGGATAGAAGCTCAGAGCCAATATATCCAACACCTGGGTCACAATTGCTTTTGAGAACTTTCTAGAGTTCTGGACTAGCTCCTTCTTCTGACCCACAGGCCGAGGTCCTTTATCCTGACTTCATGCCTCTGTCAGCTTAGACACTACTTTCTACCTGGAATACCGCCCCCAGTGCCAGCTTCCTACCAGAAGTTACATCCTTTTTACCCTCAATGAATCTCTTGCTGTCAAAACACACAAGTTCGGGCCTAGGCATATTTGCTAAACTAGCCTGCTGTTCATGGCGTGTCATCCCCTCCATGAGTAATCAGACACCAGCACGCAGACCTCCCATTGGCACAGATATAGGTGACTAGGTGACTACCTGTATGGTCATCATCTTTAGCTCTGAAGGTGGAGCCCACCTCTCCGATGCCACACAGTAATAAATCAGTGGATTTGACCCATTGAGGTCATACTCTTCATTCCATACTGTCTTACTTCCGAAAACTTGTGACATGATAAGAATCAGACTGTTGGGTAGGAGCAAGGGACATCACCTAACTGTATAGTTTGAGGGCCTTTGGGAGTCTCCTTAGGACGTGAAATATTTCTCCCACCGTAGGCACAGTTCCTGAAATCTCACCACTCCAGTTCAGTTCCTTTGGCCTGGCTTCTAAGGCCTCCATTACCCCGATCTGATTTCTCAGGCTTACTGTAAAAAATCCCCTCTAGGCAGCTGACCTCACTTCACTCTGCCTTATTTGGCTTTCCCTGCCTCTCCGCCTCAGTCCATCTTCTTGTGTCCATCTGGCAAATCCTAATCACTGCCCACTATACACAATGAACAGGTGTCTGCTCAAAGAATACATTTCTTTGCACTCAACATTGCTCTATGAATCTTCTCTTAAAATGCAAACATAATACGCACAGCAAGATAAGAAGCATACAATCCACGGTTTACTATGACTGGGATGGAAGGTTTTTTTTTTTAACCTTTTATATGTTGTTTTTTTTTCTTTCTCTTCTTTTGCAAAAATGGCAGAAGGTAATAATTTTATAAAAATACATTGAAACTCTTGGGCTGTGTAATACATTGAAGCATCAACATTCCAACATCTGAGAACGAATGCGCTTACTGATGTTCTTCGTAATACAGAATTGGGCTAAAACATAAGGCGATCGTTTGGGGAGAGGCTTGGGGGAGCAGTGCGAGCTGTAGGAGATACTTTTCCTATACTTTCCATAAAGAGAGTAGCGTGTAGGGAAAGTTGAGAGAAGGGATAATGGGTGGTGTTTTTAGAAAACTTTTTAGCAGGAAATTGACCAGTGTTGGGCAGTGACTTTACAAAGATGACAACTAATGTTTATAGTGAGCCTGCTGTTTTTTTTTTTTAAGTGTTTCCCATTTACTCAAATTAGCTCATTAAGACTTCTCGATGATCTTTGAGATTATTATTATTACTCAGTTTACAGAGGCGGAAACCGAGGCTAAGAAAGTGTCAGTTCACATCACTAGGCAATGAAGTCGGGTCTAAATCCAGAACTCGTGGCTCTGGAAGGTGTTAAAAAAAAAAAAAATACTAAGAAGGAAAAGAAAGGCAGAGGGCAGGCTCAGAGGCACCCTAGCAGGCTGATCCATCAGGAATCAGAGCGCCCCGTGGTTTGGGGCTCACCCTGGCCAGTTTGGCCAAGTGGAAGCAGCCTGCGGAAGGTCAAGGGTGGATGGAGGCGGGGAAAGCGCGAGGGCTCCGGTGGGGACAGCCGGGTGTTCGCCCAGGGACCCCTTTCCCCTCAGTCTTACCTCCCCTCTGCTCCTCCCGAGCGCGCCCCGGAACGCGGCGGCGCCTGGTCCCGCGCGGCCTCCGTAGCGACCCCGTTGCCAAGGCTCCCGGGGACCGGCGCGGACGCGCACACACGCGACTGGGAAGCAAGAGGGGTCCCGGCGGGGCTGGCTCCGGCTTCCGGGGCCCCCGACGCCGAGGGGCGCCATGGGCTGGAGTAAGCGCCCCCTCCCACTCTCCGCCCTTGACCGTGCCCCGTCCGCGCGTGGTCCTCGGGCCCCGCGGACCCGGCCCGGCGCCGCCACGCGGGTCCCTTCGTCCCACCCGCCTGGGACGGGCTCAGCTTCCTCCGGGAAGCGGGGCGGGGAGGCAGCGCGGGGCTCGCGGAAAGGGGGCAGTGGGGTGCAGGGCTTGGCGTCGGGCACTGCGGGACTGAGCCACGCGTCTCATTGGTCTTATTGCCGTGGGGCCCTGGGCTGGTCGCTGTGTCCCCGCTTTCTGGAAGGCAGGGCGGCCCAGTGGTCCGGGGCACCGATGCCGGGGCCTCCCCTCGCCACCTGCTAGCTAGGGGGCTGAGCCAGTGACCTCACCCCTATGGACCTGACCCTCCTCACCTCCAAAGCGAAGGCGGTCACACAGGTGTAAAAGTGGTCCTTTGAAAATACCAAGAGAATGTGCCAAGGGTTGGGGGCTAACAGTTGTTTGTAGTCGATTGAACCATTTATATCAGATGGACTCATTCTGATAACAGCACTGTGCTTGACCTCCCCAAATGGCAACTGGGTACATTTCAACCTAACTGATCACGTATTGCAGAAGTGTCATAGATAATATTTTTGAGTTAAGAGGATGTGCTAGATAGATGATGGGGTTTCTGCCTTGGAAGAACTGACAGGCTGGCAGAGGAGGTGGGGGGTGATTTATAAATGTGAAGCCCTCATTCCTAAACCGGTTCCTGATATTTCCTCTGAGTTTCGTAAAACGGTAGACAAAAATTTAGACGTAAACAAGTGAGAATTTTGTTTCTGTTCTGAAACCCACCCATTTTACTCCCCAATATTACCGATGAAAAACGAAAACTTTGATCCACACAAAGACCTGAGTATGAATATTTACAGCACCTGCTTTCACGGCAGCTTAAAAAAAAAAAAAAAAAAAAAGGTGACAACCCAAATATTCTCCAATATTTGTTAATGGATTAAAAAGTTGTGGGCTCACTGACTGCCTGATAGGGGTGTGACTCCTTTTATTACCTGGTCCCCACATGTCCCCACTCTAGTAATACCTTGGCAATGCTTCATGCTTTCAGGTGTTCGTGTAGGCTGGAACCCTGTGTCCAACAGGCCTCAACATGTTTTGGTAACCCCCTTTCCCCAGGTCATCATTATTCTAATGATGACCATCATTTAGAAGGGAGGAATCATTGCCACGGACACTGGGTGTCAATACGTTGTCAGATAAAATACAGGATGGACAGTATTTTTATTGGCTAAATCTGGCAATCCCAGTTTCAGGTTCAAAAACAGGCCAAGATCTGGAAACTGCACAAGACATTGTGAATTTTTATTGAGGCAATTGCTCTTAAGCTTCTGGTCATCGACCCTTGTATATTATCCTTAAGAATGTCATGTTCTGTTAACTGTCTTCATAGCTCTCCATAGATAAGACCTCCACTGGCTGACACTTTAAACTGTCCCTCATCATATCATCAATCCACCAGGAATGGTGTCCTCCTTGCCACTCAGGCAGTGGGTGATCTGACTTCAAAGTCTTAGCATCTGCTTTTAGTATCACTTCTGATATTAACTCCTCCAGGTGTCTGCTGCTTACACACCAAGCCACCCAGCATTCCCAGAAAACCGCTGCTCCTTGGACACCCCTGGATATAGAGATGCGTATCCGATGGAGGGTCTGTCTTGAGAAAGGAGCCTGGAGAAGCAGCTTGTGCTGGGCTCGGAGGCAGGCTGGGGCAACGGGGGCAGAGAATTCTCTTGCCCCTCTACCTGGGCATGGTGTAGGGGAAAGCTGTGGGCTCTGGAAGGGCACAGGCTCTGCACGGGCACGTCCCTCTGGCCCCATTGACTCCAGGTCAGATGATAGATAGCAAGGCCCCCAAAAGTCTCCTCCCGCCGTGGGTTTGTGTAGTGTATGTCATGTATACACTGCTAGTCATCTAAGGTCTTTTCGACAGTGTCTAATTCCCACGTCTCATCAAGCTAGCTGAAATAACACTGGCCGTGCCATCTCAGCCCCTATATTGCATCCTCGCTAAGAGAATCCTTGTAACTAAACTACAGATGCAGATAACAACAGATAAATACACTGACTCTACATGGCAGCTTTGCTGTATCCTCACCTTGGCCGTGCCCATGTAGTCATTATCGCTTGATTTACTATTCGAGCCGGCTTTGGTGGCGGGACATTTGGAGAGTCGTTTTAATGCCCTTCTCTTAGAGGTTTCGTTTTTGGAAAGTTTTCTTTTCTTTTTCCTAAATAGAGCGGTCTATTTAAGCTGGTTTACCTCCTGGCAGTGGCACCCAGAGACACCCAGCGGAGTGTGGCGGGCAGTAGCGGCCCCGGTGAGCCAGGACCGGCCGGGTTGCCCACGTAGCCACTCAAGCCCACCCCACCCCCGAATCTGGTTTGCCAGCCACCAGCCTGGTCGCTGAGCCAGAGCTTAAAGCAGCAAGAACAGTCCTCACGTACGATATTTTAACCTCTCGACCTCCATGTTTTCTCTTGCCTTTCTCCCAGAGAACTGTCGCTGCCGGCCACCCCACTCCTCATGCATGTTTCCGTGCTGTTCAGTAAAAGCAGACCCTAAGGAGGGGGCATGCACGTGGGGCCCTGACGGCGCTGTGACAAATATTGTCTCAGCTCAAGGGGCCTGCACGTCTGGGAGCCTGAGCCGCCATCTCCAGGGCAGCTGCTTTGCTTGTGTTGGGGACAGTGTAGCATAGCACTTAAGAGCGCGTGGCCAGGCGCCAGACTCCTGCATCTGAGACGAGGCCCTAGGACTCCCTCCCGAGACCCTGGACGGGTTCAAAGCCATGTCTGTCTCTGCTGCTCACCTGACACGTGCACATCGGCATCTACCCA
Source organism: Macroglossus sobrinus (assembly GCA_004027375.1). Classification (NCBI taxonomy): domain Eukaryota; kingdom Metazoa; phylum Chordata; class Mammalia; order Chiroptera; family Pteropodidae; genus Macroglossus; species Macroglossus sobrinus. The sequence goes on along the minus strand of PVKZ01004626.1, from coordinate 61,189 downwards.
TTCACATGTCACGTGCAGAGCACGTAGGACAGTGCCTGCACCTGCACATGGGCAGTCACTGAGTATTCTCTCTCGGGGTGGGCATGCAAGGTTTCCGTGTTCCTAAGATGTGAGGGTTCAAATGCATTGGCGGGTATTTTTAACAGCACTGGAAATGCAGGGTTCCTCCATTGTTACCTCTTTGATCTTAGGGCATCTTACGAAGATGATTTACACCTTGTTCTTGGCTCCAGCGGTGCACCAGGGCGTTGCCCACAGTACCGGTCCCTTGGTGCCACCATCTGGTACCACCAGCCCAGTGCTGCATATCGCTGGGGACGAGACTCCCCTGTGAGCAGCTTCTGTGACGGTTGGTGGTGGTCCATTTATAAGATTTATCAGACTGCAGTGCAGAATGCGGGAACATCTCCTTGTTGCGTGGTGGGAGAGGCTTTCAGATTTCTGCCCTCCGTCAGCCTGACTGTCCTCTCAGTAGCAAGTGGCTTTGTCTTGGTTTACGTGGTGGGGTCTCATCACTTCGATGACACCACCGCCAGACTCCAGATCAGCATCTTTACAGTCGTCACCCACCCTCTGTCTCCATCCAGACAGCAAGGTGTGTGTAGACCCCGCACTAAAGAGACAAAACGTACAGTCGTATCATGTCTGTCTTCCCTCTGACTCACCGTGGTGTCGGAAAGCCTCCAGCAGGGGGCAGCACTCCTCTGGTCACTTTCCTCCTGAAACTCACCTGGGCCCGGAGAACTGGCATTTCACGCTCGGCAAAGAAAACCCAGTGCAGCAGTCATGTACTAACCTGGTGGTGGACCCCGGGGACGCAGGGTGACTGACGGGTGACAAACTTTCTTCCAGTCACGGAAGACCTCATCCGACGGAACGCCGAGCACAACGACTGTGTGATTTTCTCCCTGGAGGAGCTGTCCCTGCATCAGCAAGAGATAGAGAGGCTGGAGCACATCGACAGGTGGTGCCGGCACTTGAAAATCCTCTACCTTCAAAACAACCTCATTGCGAAGATCGGTGAGTTTTCAGGACGTTGCTCTCGCGATCTCATGGATGTTTGGAGTGGGAGACGTTCGGGAAAGGTGGCGTTATTCTTAACAGGAAGTGACGGCCGAGAAAGGGTTTCACGGGGACACAGACTCAGCCTCTCGGCAGCTGCGTGTGGAGCGCGCCTGAACCTTCCCGTGCGTGGTCCTTGCTCCTGGGGTCTCGGTCAAGGATTCGGGAAGGGCAGAAAGGTGGGGGGCACCTTAGTTGATTTGCTCGTCTGTAGCCTGGTTTTTAAAAATAACGAAATCCTGGCATTCGTCATGGTTTGACGTCGCTCCATGAAACCGGAAGGATGTGATAGGCATTGAGCACGTCCTTGTCAGGTTATTGTGGTCGCTAGCTCTGCCAGGTGTGTTGAGAACGTGTACGTGCAAGGCATCATCCTCAGCATCCACAATTATGCCCTGATTCCTGCTCCAGCTTGGAATGAAACGGGAGGTAAATATAGGAGTCAGGTGGATGAAGATCAGAATATCAGCATTTTAGCTGCAAAACTTGTTGCAGAATGTGGTTAAGACTTGCAGCCAGTGGGCTTCGTACTACCACCCCCAGAATTAAGCCTGTTCGCCCAGTCACATGCCAAAGAGGACAACCACAGGCTCCCCTACCCATGGGGGCCCTGCCTCATGGCAGCAGCGGGAGGAGCCCGTGTGCCCTCTGCTGGCAGGGAGATCCCAGAAGCCAGGAGAGGAGGCGGGACAGGTGTGTGCAGTGCCGGGTCCCAGTTCACCCATCGCATAAGTCAGTCCACCCCCTCAACCCCCCAGGGGCAGAGAGCAGGGAGGCCTGTTGAGTCACGAACGGGGGTCCTGCCACTCGGAGACAGGAGGAGTGTCCCCCAGCACTCAGAAGGTCGGTCAGTGGTGAGAGCAGGTGCAGGCCCTGGTGTTGGTAGCCCCGGTTTGGGCCCGCCTCTGCCACGTAGCAGCCGTGTGACCGAGGCGAGGCAGCGAGGTCGCCCCAGTCCTGGTCTCGCTGTGAAACAGGGATAATGACACCTAACACAGAACAGCTCTTCTGCCGCTGTCATCAATGAATGCTGTCATTTACCCCACGTGCCCCCAGCCAGCCATGCTGCGGTCTGAGCAGGACAGAGCACCGGGCAGTGTTGGGGGAGAAGGGACGGGTCGGGGCTGGTGAGGCCCAAGGAGCACCAGCCCCTGCCATTCTGCACGGAGCCCGGAGGCCAGCTTAGAGTTTCCCACCGCGGTGTGCAGGCACTCCCAGCGGGGGCCTGTGGCAGTGTCCGGAGACATGTGTGTGTGTGTGTGTGCGTGTGTGCATTGTGCATGTGTGTGCACATGTGTGCATGTGTGTTCATGTGTGCCTGCATGCACGAGTGCATGAGTATGTGTGTGTGCATGCATGAGTGAATGTGTGTGCATGTGTGTGTGTATGAGTGCATGAGTGTGTGAGTGTGTGCGTGCATGTGCATGCGTGTGCATGTGCGTGCGTGTGTGTGCATGTGTGTACATGTGTGTGTTCGTGTGTGCATGAGTATTGTGTGTATGTGCGTCTGTGCATGTGTGTGTTTGTGTGTGCATGTGCGCATGAGTGTGAGTGTGTGTGTATGTGCGTCTGTGTGCATGTGTGTGTGCACGTGTGCGTGCATGCATGTGTGTGCATGTGTGTGCGTGTGTGTTAGTGAGAGAGCTGCTAATGGCATGCCCTGTGCAGAGGCCAGGGATTCTGCTCGCCCTCCTGCGATGCCCAGGATGGCACTCACACGCGAGACAGAGTTACCAGCCTGAAATGTTGGTGTTGCTGGCGTCGAGAAAACTTGGTGTTATGGTTGCCTCACTTGGTGGATCATTCAGAATTGACTCTAAGCTTGCAAGAAGCCTGGAATTCGCATCTTTTTTTTGAATATTTATTAGATTCCTTACATTCACATAATCGTTTTCAGCATCTTTTACTTTACCAGAAATTTGAAACTCTGCCACGTTGTTCGGCAAAAGGCTGTCGCAAACAGCCAGCCAGCCAGCCACCAGCCCCCGTGTGTGGCGGCCTTAAAGAGCTGTCCTAATTGTCCCGATCTGGAAGGGTTCTTGAAATTCTCGTCTCCACAGCTGGGTCCATCACAATCACTAATTAGTAGCATAGTATTTCAGGCCTTTTCAGAGCTGGGAGAAGGCTTGCATTTTTGCTTCCAAAGTATTCTTAAATTAAACACCCTTTTAAATTCGAATCGGACTTCTCGATGCCACCCCACCCACCGGCTCTCGGGCATTTATTTAGCGGGAGGAACCACTCCCCTGGGACTCGGACTTGCTCTTGTGCTGTCGAGGTGCAAGTCTGCGAAACCAGGTGTCCTTCCTGGGCTTCTGCTCCTTCTTGGGCGGTACAGACGGGCTGTGGGGCAGGCTCTGCTTGGTGTGGGCCAGGTGTGAGCCGTGCCCCTCAGGGTCCTGTGAAAGTGGGGCGCAGGCCCCACCCTGGCCCTGCTGACTCCGAATCCATCTGTGGGAGTGGGCTCCAGGAATCTTCATCTGTGCTGACTTCCCAGAAGCCTCCGGCCTGGGCAAAGCTGGGCACCCCACAGCCGCTCGGGCTGGGGACAGAGAGTCGGTCCACTCCTCTTGGCAGAGGAGCTGCTTCTGGGGTGGAGACTCCCTCCCCACCCCCCGTGGCCCGAGAAGCTCTATACATTTTTACAGGCTTTTTTCCCCCCTGACCCATTTGGCCCATTGTCCTTGAGGAGTTAATGTAGGACTTTTGGAACATATCTTACCTCCATGTTTCTCTCAGATGACTCTTGCATTTAGAGGGTTGTATACATAACAAATGTGGGAAAGGAAGAGGTACTTTATTGTGGGCTGGCAGTTTTAACAGCGATCACTTGCAGTGTCTCTGCTCAGGCTGCAGACCGGGCACTGCTGTGTCTCATACAGTCTCTGGCACACAGTGCTCTACAAATCTGTTGGCTGTCGGATGCTCAGATGTTGCAGCGAGAACCTTCCCCGAGCATCAGTATTACTTAGGGATGATCTGATTGCTAAGAGCCACTTGAGTAATTTTTTCGAAAAACCTCATTTTGAAAAATGAGTAAACTGAAGCTCGGAAAGGAAAACTTATTCTCAGATCTCTGGGAACAAATATATGATGTTTTGTACATTTTAAATGAAATGCAATGATGATAAGGGTGATGATTCTAATCATATCGATCTTTATAATATTCCTGAAAAGCGGGTGAAAGAAGCATCATTTAAGTGGGGCTGCCCAAACGGACACCCCTTAGTAGGGTTTTTACGTTCATGCTGACTTAGAAAGGAGTGTCCTTTCAAGGTCTAGTGTAATGATTTACTGCCAAGTTCTGCAGTCAGACTTCCCGCCTCGACCGCTTACCCTTGAACAAGTGGGTTAAGTTTTCGCACCTTGGTATTCTCATTTGTAAAAGGGAGACAATAGTAGTTTCTACCTCATAGGGCTATCATGAGGGTTAATGACGTAGTACATGCAGAATGCTTAGACAATTAATTACCTGGCATACGATCAGCACTCAGCGGCGTTAGCTACAGTGGCATTACCTGTTTTTAAAAGGCCTCATCCTACGGTGATGCCTCGACTTACCTATGTTTATTGTTTTGCCTATGTGGGTTTTTAGAAAAACATGACTATCCTATATCAGGAGGATCTGGGCTTCAAGTAAAGGCAACTCCACCTCAGGGTGGCCTTCCAGTAAGAACACCCAATGTCACACCCAGCCGTTAGTCTAGAGGTAGGGCAGCCTCCCTCTCTCGGCTGGTCAACTCCTTCTCTCTGCTCCGCCAGCCACGGCGGGCTTCGTCCTAGAGCCCGTCCCCTCCTGGATGCAAAATGATAGGGATACTAATACTGTGGGCTGGTTGGCTTAAGCCAGAGCTCCTGAGCTGTCACTAGCAAGGGACATGGGATTGCTGTGCACTGGCCCAGCTTGGGTAAGCCTAACCCCTGGATCTGGGGCTGGGTCCAGACATGAGCAGAACTGGCTTCCATTAGGGCGGGCAGAGGGAGAAATGGATTTTGCGTAGGTGACCAACAGTGTGTGATGTACAGGTATAGATTTGCAAAAGCAACATAGTTCGGAGATTCTCTTTATCATCGTCACAGTAGATTATGTAAAAATGTCTTTTCTCTCAAAGGTTACTTACATTATTTATGTATTTCAGAAAATGTCAGCAAACTCAAGGAACTTGAATATTTGAATTTAGCGTTAAACAACATTGAAAAAATTGAAAATTTGGAAGGTAAGAGTTTTTTTGGTTTTCTTGTGAATTAAAATTAAGTTTTAAAATTAGATTTAAACGGAATTGTTTCAACAATATTTTCTCCCATTTTGTGGGTTTTCTTGTCAATTTTGTTGATTATGCCCTTTGGAGCATAATTATTCTTTTATTTAAATAATAGCTTTATTGAGATATAATTGACATACCAAAGCCTGCATGTACTTCATGCACACAGGTGAGTTTGGATATATGCACACACCTGTGAAGCCGTCACCACAATCAAGGTCATAAACATCCATCCACCCCTGTTTTCTCCCATCTGCCCTCGAACTTGAATACATGCTTTGGTTGCCCTAGACTGATCTTCTGTGCCTCTTACTCTGCATTCCTGACGTAAACTTCTTCGTCTTACTGTTCTGTGTCCTGGAAGGGTTCCTGGTTTCCTTGGGGGCTTCTGTTTTGTGCTATTATTTTTGGCTAAATGTCTGGTAACGCTTGGTGTCTTTTCATAATCAGAGGATTCGGTTTTGGTTGATTAGGGGGCTGGCAGGGCTGCTGCGGGCTCCCAGCGAGTGGGCAGGACGGCGGGCGGGCCTTGCTTCAGAGAGCAGGGGCACCGAGCAGAGGCAGGCAAGCTGCTCTCCCCACCCCACTCCCATCTGCCGGGAGCTAAAATTAGGAGGATTTTACTTAGGCTATGGTAGATTTTAGCTGATTTACTCCCCCCCGCCCCAGTGTAGAAATTGGTATTCCAGTGATGATCAAAGGTACCTATCACCAAAGACCTAACTATTCATCATACATCTAAAAGTCTCATCTGCGAAACCTGAACTATCATCACTGCCAAAGCCCCACACCTGTCACCGGGGCTGGCACTGAGATGACTCCCTCCACGACTGGCGTTTCCCTCACCAGAAGCCGAGTCCTCGTCCGCTCCCAGCTCCCACTCCACAGCCCCGTTAACCGTGTTCTCACGCGAACTGGTGGAGCAGCAGTTCGCTCAGTGCCCGTGTTTTGTGGCAGCAAATCGCCAGTCTGAAATGTCAAAGGAATCATTAAAAACTCTCACTCTTGACTGGCTCGTCTAGGGCTTGTTATTTTTAAGAAAGTATCCCAGAGGATGGGGAAAGTTCTATTTTGGGGGCGTGTTCTGGCCGTCCACCACTAGGGGGCGGCACCGTCGCTGTTGTCTTTCTGAGCTTTAGGAATCGGGGGCAGTAGCCCATCTCAGGCCCTTGACCTGGGTCTCCCCTGTGTCCACCTTCCAGGTGCTGGTATGGATGCTCCGGGCACTGCGCAGTCTGAGGACATGTTTGGGGGTGGGGGGGACAGGCCTCTTATCTGCTGGCAGATACGCACTTTTTTCTTAATTTTAAAGGTTCAAGGTGAGAGAAGAGGAAGATAGATATGTACAGCTCACCTGCTTAAGTCGATCTCAGAATAATTTTAAATATATATAAATAAAATAAAATATATACATAAGTTGTAGTACTCCAAATACATCTTTCACATTTCATGAAATCCATCTAACATGTTTTGCCAGTGTAAAACAAACCCACAGATATAGAAATATAAACTTAATCCTATTTACATTCATGTTCAGTTTCATATTCATTTGTGTAGTGGCTGAGTCCACATTTTTAGAATTTAATGACTGAATTTCCAAGTATATTGATGTTTTTTGAAACGACTCCTTACTGTTTGGTGCTGGAAGTGTTTTTAATTATGTTTGCGATCGCGAACAGAACTGCTCTGAACAGCTTTGTACAAATTACCTGTTTTCAGTTGATGTATCCAAATGAGATTCTGGACCCGCGGGTAGAAACATTTCAAAGCCTATTTCATGTACTCTCAGGTTGAATACTAAAGAGAGTAATCGTTATCTTTTGGGCTTGGCAATTTTTTCTCAAAATTTTGTCTCTGTTTTACTAATTTAATAGAAATAGAGATTTTGTTGTCCCTTCTCATTTATTTGATTGTTTTCGAAGATGGGAAGTTACTGAATTTTCCTCACCTATGTAATAGAATCTAGAATATATAAAAGTGTTTGTTTTTTGTACATTTTGGACATCCGTCTTTTTCATGATTGATATATTTACTCTAGGAATACAAGGCGCAATTTAAAAAGTCAAAGTGCTCTCTATATTTATGCTGGGAAGCAGCAATGCTCTGTGAGTGCCCGCGGACCCCTAAGCCCTGCCCCAGAGGTGACCGACCGCTCCCAGCCCGCCCCGTTCTGCCGTGTGCTGCTAGCGGTGCGCTCAGACTGTGCTTTGTGTGCTGTTTATTGATATTCTCACTTTAGGCTTCGTCTGTTGACTTCCTGATGTGGAAGGTGCAGGCTTGGGCCGCTCACACTGCCCCCAAGGTTCTCTATTCCCTTCTCCCCACCTGCTTATATGCTTATATCACATCATGGGGTCTCGTAATGAGGTACGGGATATGGACCCATTCATGGTGACTGGTGTTTGGAACTAGCATTTGTCGGGAGGAGAGGTGGCACTCGTCTGTGCTGACCCACATCTGCCCTCGGGCCTTTCTTCCTCCCGGCTTCCCCCAGGCCGGTCTGGCTCTCTCCGGCCTTGCCGCGAATCACAGGCAGGACCAGCACTGGGTGCACCTGTCACACGGGTGTAACTACAACTGCTTGTACTTATAGACCCACAGTTGTATTCCACAGAGCGGTAGCTCGAGAATTTTAAGGTGATCATGGTGTTATTAACAAATGGCTAACACTGGCCAAGAGGCCTTCCAGTATACCAGTTCAAAGAGGCTCTCAGTTGGGCACACCTGGATTCAACCGTGGGTGTCACAACCTTGAGTGCAGCCAGCGTGGCACCATTATGGAAAGGCAGCCTGACGTGGGGAGTCGAGCCCAGGAAAGGGAGAGAGGCACCCTCACGTGACACCCAGGAAGAGAACAATGACCCACCAAACTGGGTACCAGTACGGTTATGATTCTATAGACGGGACGGCTGAGGCTCGTAACTTTTCTAAGGTCACAGAGCAAGGATGTGAGAGAGATGGATAGGAATCGGTAAGCAGCGCTATTAATCATCAGACTTAAAACATGGCAACTGTGGCTCCTTTTATGTGCTAATGCATACGTTCTATTGGCAATGTGATTTTTTTTTTTTTGCTTTCTTTTCACTCCTCTCCACAGGATGTGAGGAGCTGACAAAACTCGACCTGACTATAAATTTCATCGGCGAGCTGAGCAGCATTCAAAGCCTCCAGCACAACATCCACCTGAAGGAGCTGTTCCTCATGGGGAACCCCTGTGCAGACTTCGATGGCTACCGGCCGTTCGTGGTGGCTACTCTGCAGCAGTTAAAGGTATGCTCGCTCCACCGGGGTGGGCATCTCAGAATAATACACACCAGCAACTGCAGCGACCCCCGGTCTACTCACGCGTTGTCACAGAGCGCGTCGCTTCGGAGAACGGCGGATTCCAGAAAATCAGAACCAGTTCTGATTCGACTTACTGAGCCTTTAAAATTGTGTTAATAAGTCTCGGAGAGAGAAATTGCATACTTCTCTCCTTCCTCATTCGGAACGCACAGAGCCTAACCTGACATATTTCTCGATGAGTTCCAATTGTGGCTTTGAGGGTCATTCGGCCTTTCTCATAGCGAACCGAAAGCTTAGGGGTTTTGAGATGGCTGCAGTCGTATGTACTTCTTGTATGTCATAGTCTTAAACCACTGTGCTTTTGTAATTATTATTATTTTATTATTTTATTATTGCTTTCTATCAACTCGTTCTCTAAGTTAGCGGTTCTCAAACTCTGGTATGTGTTGGAATTTTTGGTGGAGTTTGCTGGGTCCACCCCCAGAGTTTCTGGTTCAGGGGGTCTGATGTGACACCCAAGACTTTGCGTTTCGGACAAGCTCTCAGGTGATGCTGACGCTGCTGGTCCAGGGGGCTCCTTCGAGCTGTGTTGGTCTCTTAGGCCATGGCTCCCCTAATCTTATATTTTTGGAACTAGGGAAAAGCATACGGTTTCTAGAGAAACCATACACCTGAGCATATTAAAGAGTTCCTGGCCCGCACGAGGCCCCGCGCTTCTGCGAGAATGCCCGGATGCCTCGGCTTCCTGCAGGCATTTTCGTCCATTCTCAGAGGACACCGGCTTTCAGACTGCTGGCTTTCGTGTAGTCGAAGTTTCTGGAATGATGGGACACGTTTCTTCTCATGTAAATTTCTTTAAGAGAATGAGTGACCCAGTAATCAAACATGGAATGTATATTTAGAATAAATGATCGATTAGCTCAAACATAATCCAGGTCGATCATCCCTGTGCAAGGACTTGCTTACTGACGGGAACCAGAACATCACGGGTACGGGCCCTGTGGTGTAATGGGGCTGCAGACGTGAGGGGCCAGAGCTTCTGCTTGGAGCTCACCGACCTGGCGAGCGGCTCAGGTGGGATCCGGACCTGACAGCACCCCTGACAGCGCTCCGTGCACACTCTTCTCTGGGTTAACGTGCAGCCTCCAGAAGGAGGCTTTTAAGGCGAGGATACTGATGACTCTGATTCAGCTCTCTGGTTAGGCAGCCACCTCTCTCTGAAAATTAGCATTCCTAAACGTGTTTACGATCATTTAAAAATAGGTCGATAAACTTCAGACTCTTAATTACCATTTTATTGAAAGCTTGTGACCTACTCAAAAGGAATCGTGTAAACAGATGTGTTATTTTCCTGAGGCTGCCCTAACAAAATACCACCAGCTGGGCGGCTTAGACACTAGAGCTTTATTGTCTCATTGTTCTGGAGCCTGTAAGGTCAAGGTCAAGGTCAAGGCGTCAGTCAGCAGGGTTGGTTCCTTCTGAGAGCTGTGAGGAGACTGTTCCACGCTCCTCGCCCAGTGTCTGGTGGTCGCTGGCCATGTTTGATGTCCCTTGGAGTGCAGAAGCATCACTCCCATCTCTGCCTTTATATTCACAGGGCGTTCCTCTGTGCTCTGTCTCTTCCCATGGAATTCTTTTTATAAGGACGCCAGTCATACCGGGTTAGGGGCCCACCCTACTCTTGATCGCATCTGCAAAGTCCCTTTTGCCATGTAAGGTAATATTCACGAGAATTAGAGCACGCCCATTCTTGGGAGGAGGGGCGTTTTTCTGCCTAACACCTCTCTGAATGCCTCACCTCTTTTTGTAGAATGAGGCTGGGTAATAAATAGATATCTTTAAACTGGTAGTTTTACACTTCAGATTTTGATATTTTTCAGATATTTTTCAGATATTGATGTTTTTATTTGAATATTTCAATTTTAAAAACCACTGTAAAAATACCAATGTAAACAGTGACCATAGCAATTAATAATTAACATGAGAGAGAGCCCAGTTCTGTGTCATGGACAAGGCCCTTCCTTATAGAGAGCGTGTGGCAAGGGCCATCATTATACTTTAGAGCTATGGTTTGACTTGGGGCATGGAATCCTTGGTCTAGTGAGTAGTTATAAAATTAGCATATTTTGAGAGCTTGTCATTCATTAGTGATTGGTTTCAACAGAAGACCTACTTATCATTATTAGTAAAGACAGTTTGGCAACTGCTAATTGTGTGAAATAAACATTGCCTTAGATCAAGTTTCTGCTGTTTCCCATTAAGTCTGTTGCTTTTAATTCCATATCATTTTGGTGCATTAGTTATTATTTCTAAGTTTCAAATATTCCAATCAAAGTCAATGTGGTACAGATTCAAATCGTAATTTCGAATAATTGTTCTGTACTGGTTGTTTTTTTTTTTTTATTGAAGTGGTTGGATGGTAAAGAAATAGAACGATCAGAAAGGATTCAGGCGTTACAGAACTTGCCAGTGATTGAACGACGAATCAGAGAGCAGGAGAAGGCTTACTTCCTCAGACGAGCCTCAGACAAGGAAGAGGCTCAGCGGAAGCTGCAGGAAGAGCGTGGAAGAGAAGCAGAGGGAAAGCACCCGGGCACGGATGGATGTTGGTACGTTGGTACGCAGACGCTGGCGTTATTCTGTGTGTGCATTATCCTCAGAGTTTACTTTTGAGTTAACTTCTGTTCAAAGCAGCAAACCGCTCTTTTCCTAAGGTGTTCACAGTATCACTTATATTCCAGACGATTAATGGGAAGAATATATTACTATGTGAATTTTGGGGGGAAGACTGTGAGTTCCCCACTATCTGTGACAATTCTGTGAGGCTTTCTTCCCTTAGGAAAAAATGTCTTTGTCAACTTGCCATTTCAATTTGCATCTAAACTTCTCTCTCTCTCAAAGATGCACCATAAAGATGAATTAACAGGTGTACACTTTGATTCGTCAAGTAGGCATATTTTAGAAATGTTAAATGCAAGTCACATAATTATAAATTGAATCCTTCTGATTGCATCACAAAATGCCCTATTTTGTGAATTATATAATGAATATATTTTTAATGTGATTAATAAGCCTCTAATGGTTTTTTTTTACAAACAGGATTTTTTTATGCTTATTTAAGTGAATTGCATCTATAGTCAGTTGATTTGATTTCATTAGATTTCAAAGTAAAAGCTTTAAATATTGTGATAACAGCATCTCTTAAACTCAAGAAAATCATATTATAAAATTTTCAAACATAAATGTTAAAAAAAAAATAAATAGGCAGCTATAGCTCCACCATCCAGATTTAATAAATGTCAGTAGTTCGCATTGTTGGTTTTGGATCTTCTACAAAGTAAGAAATAAAATACCATTGGGAGGGTGGACGCCCCTGAGTGGCCTTCACCGTCCGTGTCTCCTTTCGTCCCCAGCAGTGTCTGCCATCCTGCAGTTAGTATGCGTTTCGTGTATGTTGATCCCATTCATACTTTTAAACATATTTTCTATGGGATTATGCCTCCTGGACAAGAGTAGTTTGTTGCATTTTTTTTAGCATGAATGATTATCTTTCTACAGCTCTGCTTTTCATCCAACATTGTATTTTTGAGATTCATGCACGTGAAGACGCATAGCACTCATTCATTCATTCTAACTGTGGAATCTATTGGACGAATAAATCACAGTGTATCGCAGAGGTGATATTCCCAGCGTCTAACGGCTCGTGATTCATCGGCCCCGATTGGAGCATGCACTGGCTCCAGCCACCTGTGTGGCCCCCCTGGTGGCTGCCATCTGGATGTCCACCCCAGTGTGGTCGTCCCTCCTCACATGGCCATTTAGGTTGCTTTCCTTCGTCCATGTTTTCAGACAACACTGCACATGTCTCCTTGTGCCGGTGTGAAACTTCTCTCGGGTATTCAGTAGTGACGTGGCCACATTATCAAGTACGAACATCTTTTCAGCTTTATATGCCTTAATTACCCAATTATTGTCTGAAGTATATGAATTTATACTCATGTATCAACAGCACAGGAGAGTGCTGGGTGATATGATATTTTAAAACGTTGGCCAGTCAAGCTGGCTGTTAAATTGCACCTGATGTTTAATTTGTGTTTCTGGAATTACTGGTTAGTTTGAATATCTTCCTATGTTTCTTGGCTGTTCAAATTTCTTCTGTTTTTGTTCTGCTCGGGTCTTCTGCCTATTGAAGCGAGTTGTAAATTTTCTGTCATTGACTTACAGTTCTTTTATGTTCTGGATGAAAATTCTCTTGTAGTGACTTGCTTTGCAAATGTCTACTTCCAGTCATGACTCGCCTTTAATTTTAAAAAGTGCTTCTGTTTTATAAAAGTCAGAAATATTTGCGTAGTTAAACTTAGCTTTGTACTCTTTGGTGCTGTTTATGAACGTTTTCATTACTCCGGTGTGATATTTATCTATCTGGGACTAACTTTTGACTACAGTGTAGGCGCGGGGTACTAGTCATTTCCCACATGGATAACTGATGGTCTCTGCACCATTTATTAAGGTGGTGGTGTTCTCCCACGGACCTATAATGCCACCCTGACTGTATGCCCTGTACTTGTGTGTTCATGGGTACATGTCTGGGTTCCCTAGACCCAGAGTCTGCCAACCCCTGGGCCGCAGACTGGTACTGATCCGTGACCTGTTAGGAACTGGGCTGCACAGCAAGAGGTAAGCGGTAGGCAAAGGAGCAAAGCTCCATCTATATTTGCAGCCGCTCCCCAGCGCCAGCATCCCCGCCTCAGCTCCACCTCCGATCATCCGGCATCAGATTCTCACAGGCGCACCGGTCCCTGGTGCCTAAAAGGTTGGGGACCACTGCCCTAGATTACTCCATGGAGCCACCTCCACATGGTTTTAATTCCTATAGATTTATGATAAGTCTTGATATTTGGTAGGAGATATTCTCAATATTCAAAATTATCTTGGCTCTTCTTAGTTTTTCACTTTTCTGTAAGAATTTTAGAATCTGCCATTCAAATTCCCCTCGAATCCCCAGTGTAATTTTGATTGAAATTGCATTTAATTTATATGTTAATTACGGGAAAGCTAACATCTTCATGACTTTGGTTCTTTCCTTGCCGAGCTAGTTATAAATAGCTCTGTCTATTCAGTGAGGCCTTCGGAGACCTTCAGGAAGGTTTTGTCATTTTCTCTGTAAAAGTCTCACGCCATGTTTCATTAGTTTTATTTATAAATATCTTGTAGAATGGTATTTTAAAAATAGACTTGTAATTGGTTCTTTTTGATGTATTAAGGAGACAGATGATTTCTGTACATTGATATTAAGCAATTTTGCTGAACTTTTTTAAAAAGATGCAATAGTTAGCCTGTACATTATCTTTACTAGGTAGGAAAACATTTTTTATAAACAGCAACTTTAATTTTTTTCTCTAATTCTTCTACCTCTGCTTTCTATTTCCCTAATGGTGCTTGCTAAGACCTTCAGTATGGAATAGCATCAGTAAGAACAAGTATGTATATGTGGTGTGTGTGTGTGTGTGTGTGTGTGTGTGTGTGTGTGTGTGTGTATAATCTGGTTCCTGACTTTAAAGAGAATGTTTCTAGTTTTTCATCATTAAATATAATGCTTGTTGTGGGTTTCAGTAGAGTTAAGTAAGTTTCTTTTTATGCCTACTTGATCAAGAGCTTTTATCATCACAGATACTGGATTTTTATTAAATGCTTTTTATGAATCTATTGAGATAATCATGTTTTTCTGTGAATGTATAAAATCATATTAATAGATTTTCCGGTATTAAACCATCCTTGAATTTCTAGAATAAACTCACTTTGTCCGTATGATATATTTTTGTTCATAGGCAATATTTTTGCCTATATGATATATTTTCAATCCATTGCTACATTCATTTTGATAATATTTTACAATAATATTTAACCTAGTTTATAAATGAGTTTCTGCTATATTGTCTTTTTTTATTGTATTTTTTTCCCCTAGTGTTTGACATCAGTTATAATAGGCACAAAAATGTGTTGGGGGTCACTCCCTATTCTTCCTTGTTTTAGAAAAGTTTTCACGCGTTTAGAAAGATCTGTTCCTTACAGTTTAGTAGAAGCAGGCAGGTGGGTTCCTTACAGAGCCCACTTGCTTCCCCCCCAGGAGTGACTGTCCCTCAGCCATCACCCCGCTTTCACTCCATGTAGCCTGTATGAGCAGAAGCCTAGATGTCTGGGGGACACTCCCTGAAATAGTGAATCAGTGATGTAGTTGGCGAGGAGCAAGTGGCTGCTCTCCTGCTGCAGGAAGAAACACCACAAAGGTTTAGGGGCTTGAGAAGGGGAGCCCCTAAGATGGAACGTGGCCTAGAATAGCCCACAAGTAGAAGGGTCGGGAAGCGGGGCACCAGTGGAAGCAGCTGACACGTCAGGCGTTCGGCGTGGTAAGGCTTTGTGAATATCTCATCGGCCAGGGACACGTGGTAGGAGGAGCTGCACTTGAGCTGTCTTGAACGGATGCTGCCTAAGTGTGTGCCGGTAGTAGGGGGCTGTGGGGTGGGTTGTCAAAGGCAGAAGCTGAGGGGTTATCACAGATGACAAGTCAGGTAGTGCATTGATCACACTCCGGCAGGGAACAGTGTACTTCGAAGGCTCTTGTGGAGGGCCAACAAGAACCAACAATTGTACTCACAGGAGAAAGCCAGAAACTGGGCATCAGCCCCAGAGAGGGTACCAACAGCCACGGTTTAATAGCATCATCCTCACAGGAGTTGTTTGCCTGCTTCTCCGCATCCATCTTCCCAGGCCCAAATTTCTGAAGTCAGGAAGAAGCTGAGGAGGCCCAGTGAGATATGGGGTACAGCGGGGACGAGTAGCCCTTGTGGATTTTTTCATTTAATAGCATTATGCAACAGAGGATTTTTTCTAGAGCAAGGTCAGGGGAAAGAGTCTGTTCCCAGTGTTTACCATTTGAATGATGTCATTTTCTCTGTGTTAGAATAGAATCTCCTGAAGGAACTGTCGTCGGTCTTGACGGGGGTTGTATCTCTGGGGTCTGGCACACAGAAGATGCTCGATCAATATTTCTCGAATCTATGTTGAGCAAATGTTTGAATATCTCACATAATATCCATTTGAAGCCATAGAGAGACATCATTGAATTCTCTTGCCATCCACAAAATGTAAATAAAAAAAGAGAAGAGAGGACTGTTACCATGTAAAGCTAAAACACCAGAAATTATCTATGAAAAATGGAGTAGCTAGAGACCATACTGTGGGGGATTTCACGTGCCCCACTAGACAATTTTGGAGCTAGAGAATCATAAAAGAACCTGGGATTGATGTGATTTAATTTTCCTATTAGAATGATCCTCCAGGAGCAGTGCAGAGTGTGGGATTGAGGGGTGCAAGACTGGAGTCTCAGTGGTCCCCGAGTTCGTCTGATCATCAGTACCCCCTGAAAAACATTGTAAAACACAGATTCCTGGGCCTTACCCCAGATCTGCTGAATAGACTCTGTGGTGGGGGCCTGGAATCTCTACTTTCTAGAATGCTCCCAGGTGACTCACGTCAGCCAGGTCTGTGATCCCTTAGATCTGATTCCTGAGAGGACAAGAGCCTGTCCCAATGCTATGGCTGTCGTTTCCTCCAGCTTGGCTCAGATAAGCTCTTAGTTTTAGGTATATTTTGTCAAGGTAAGAAGAGGACATAAGAAAGATATGTGAGATATTTATGGAGCGGCATTAAGGATGAATCTCAGACACCCCATCATTGGTCCTACGTGCTCTGTGTCTCTTTGTTCTTTCCTAGCCCATCTTCTCTAGAGAATCCTGGGTACCTCCAGGCACAAGAGATACAAGCTGGGGGACAAAACGAAAAGAAACTGGATGACAGCAAAGATGACCTGGAATTCTGGAATAAGCCCTCTTTGTTTACTCCTGAATCTAGATTGGAAACGCTTAGACATGTGGAAAAACAACGGAAGGACGAAGAGAAATTAAGGTATTCCATTTTTCTCCCTGTCGTTGAGAATGAGGTCACGCTTTCTTACGGACTCAGTTTTCACGGTTGCATATTATTTTGTTCATCATCTGTGTTCAGGCTTTGTTAGCCATCACGCACGAACTTTGCTTTTTTCAAGTTCAGCTTTGTGTTGAATTGTATCCACTAATACGTATTCATATCAAGCTGCCTTCTTTAGAATATCCTGAGTTACGGCTTTTTGGTAGTGTTTTGTTTGTACATCTTTAGTTTTGTAACCACTTTAAGTGTGTTGAGCAATGGCATGCTGGTTGTCATGGTACCAAGAAAGAGGCCACTTGGAGAGATGGATGAGTTCCTTTGCATCTTCCAACTTCCAGAATTAACAATTAGAAATCAGTTTTTTAGGCATTATCTTTTCCTAATACGACTCTCTTGAACATTTAACAGTATGCTTTCACGTTTGAATTATTTGGATATAATTTGACTATTCTAGAAGCTGGAATGCTTAAGCTATTATTTTCAGAGCAGCTTTTTTTTTTAAAGAGAGGCTCTGTGTCATTCCATTCTGTGTCATTGCTTAAGTCTAGTATGTCAAACGTATCACTTATGGGAATACTTAGAATTCACGAACTCCGGAATGTGATGAGTTAGCTTGAAATACAGTGACTCGTGGCAGTGACACGAGCGAAAAACAGTCTCTCTTCCTGTGGTTATCAACTCAGAGAAGAACCGAAAAGAGCAGAAAAACAATTGGAAATCTCTGCTGCTTCGGTAAAATTTTCTTTATTAATTAGCTAGCTAGGGAGATACGGAATCGAGAATCAAATTGTATCTAAAATGCTCATTTATAACATTTAGTGATTTGTACACCAAGAGGCCACTTTGGGAACAGCATTGGAATAACATCAGGAAAAGTGGACTCACGTAGTAACTCTGCTATGTACGCTGTGTGATGCTGGCAGGCACCTAACTTCTCTGTTTTCTCCCCTGTGAAACAGGGGCTGGCACACCTGCCCTGGGAGAATCAGATGGGCCACAAATGCAGAAGTGCTTTGCAGGCTCAAGAACCCTTTGAGATGGAAATTGTACATGTTTATATGATATGTACTGTATTTCCGAGGTATATGCAATCACATATGTACACATATTTATATATATGTACATGCATATACATATATAAATTACATTATATTGAGCCTGAAATCAGGATAAACTTTCTTTCTGGGACGACAGCCTAAAATAGTATGGCTGACCTGGATGAAAGTCCACTCACTCTGTCCAGGGCACTGCGGTGTGCCCAGCCAGCCGGGCACTGAGATGTTCGCCTCTCCTGATGCCCCTTCGTTGTCCTGGCTCCCGGAGAAGAATGTAGTCCATGGAAACGTTACCTTACTGGACCTGAGGCCCAGGTTAGGGTGCAGAGAAGTGTGACTACATCTATATTTTACAATAAAGTTAACTGTCATAAAAATCTATATTAAAAGAATAGAAATTCAAGGCACAGAATCGCCTACGATTCCATTATCTAAACAAATGTATTCATCTGATTTTCTAGAGCTTATCTATAGATGCCTATTTAAGTTTTATATACTTTTTTAAATATGTAGAACTTATGTTCTATGTTTTTCTTTCATGTTATTCCATGAATCTTTTCCTCTTGGCTCTATTTTTTTTTCCAACTATTTCTACTCCTTCAATGTAACAGGTGTTAACTAGCTTGAGTCAATCTCACTGCAATTTGCTGTACCATCTACAAGCCTATGAATCATTTCTTCAAATGATAAAAAGATATGGTATCAATATGGTATCAATAAGAAATTGATATTTGTTCTCACTAAATACATTATCAGCAATTTCCTATCACTTTTTAGATCGGTAAGTAAAGCACGAACACACTTTTTAATAGCTACAGAATATTTCACTGCATGAATATGCCACAGTTGATCCAGTCATTCCTGCATTGGTGGGAATTCGTGACAGTTCCGGGGTTTTGTCACTGCAGAGAATGCTGTGACAGCCATCCTCGTACGTAGGTCTTTATGTACTGGTATTTTTATTTCTACAGAATAGATTCTACTTGGTATTTTTAGCACTGTAATTTTAACTAAAGCAGAAGAAGCTATATACATGAATGAAGACTTGACAGCAATCTGGATAAATCATGCAAAGAATAGACCAATTGAAATATTAACACTTGTTTGTTTCATGAAAAGGGTTTCCCCCCACCCCAGTGAATTATCTGGCAGAGCATCTTGGTCCCATTTTCACTGTGTAGACATCAATGTGATGGCACAGAAGTCTGACTCGCTTGTCGATTCCCAGAAAGGAATAGATAGATCTTCATGCCAGCAAATTGCGATATATTCACAAATACCTGATTAATTTTCTGAAACTGTTTCTCTTTGTTTATTTTTCCTCTCCCCTCTGCCCCTTGTTCCTATCCACTGCCGATCTTCAGAGAAAAAAAGAAGAAGGTGAAACCACCCAGGACTTTGATCACTGAAGACGGCAAGGCCCTCAACGTAAACGAGCCCAAGTATGTGAGGCCACATAGAGACGTGAGGAAGCAAAATGTGTGTCGTCGGTCATTACGGTGGCAGGTGTGCTCTGCAGAGGGCATGCCTGATCGCGTTCAAAAAGCTCGATGCCTCTAACAAGAGTGACATTTGTGCATATTTGAAAGCAGAACCTCTCTTCTGTTTTCAAGTGCATAATGTTATATTTCTTCTTCTCAGCATCCAGAAAATGATCTTGACATATGGAAACCCTAGCTATATATGTATCCCCTGAAACGTTGGACCATCTACAGTGTGACGCCTGCGAGTTGCCAGTGCATTATTGTTGTGTTTATGCATTTTTAAGACTCTGCCATGAACAGGCTGGCTGAGAATCCTGCTACTTTCTACCCTGGAACACATCGCCAAAGCATTCAAGACCTAAGGAAAGAAATTGATATAAATACCCCCTTGAAGTTAGTGAGAAAAGAAAAATATTCAAACTGGAAATCCTCAAGTATAAGAATATCTTATCTATTCGATCTGGCTGTCTTAAAATTTAAAACTAGAAAGCAGCCTAAAATACACACCAAAAGGCCTATGGTCTAAATCTTGTTCCCTTTATTTCATTACTCAAAATCTGTTTACTTTCATCGGTTTATCTGCTATGCCATTTCTATGATGAAGGTGGCATCCTGAATCATTGCCAGGCATCCTATATTTTATCTGCATGGCAATCTTGTGTGATAGGCACTATTTATTTTGTCATTGGTCCAAAACCTCAGCCTGAGCGAGACGAATTGACTTGCCCAGGGTCACTTAGCTAACGGGTGGTGTGTCTGACTTGCTCAGGCCAACACACTTCTGGTGCTTTCCATGATCGAGGCTGTAATGCCACCCTCCCCCGGCCCCATGCACACGTATGTGCCTCCTTCATCCAGCAGGCACGAGGGCGGCATAAGATGCGACGCTGGGCACTGGGGTTACAGCAGTGAATATGACAGGTTTCCGCCTTCATGGAGGTTAAAAATTTCGTGGGGAAATGTCTCTCTTCAGCCTTCGGCAGGGCTCAGGGGCGACCCCCAGAGCCCCTTGTGTCCCTCGTGAGACCGGCTCTTTTCTCTCCACACTGACCACTTTACCCGCCTCTACGGCCAGTGCTGTTTAGGGGTGTCCTATGAAGAACTGATTCTGCATCACCTCCCCTGTTACCGCCTACTGCGGTCACCCTTCCTTACCCTCCTGTCATTGGTCATCCTCAGAGTCTTATTCCCCTATGGCTCTGTACACCTAATCTGACACCTTCTCTCCCCTCTCCCTGACCCCCCGTCCTTCCCACTGTGCCCTCTGGAGCTTATGCTTTGTTATAAAACCTGGACAATTGCAATGGCTTCTCATTAGTCCCCATGGTTCATCACTTGTGATGGACCTCCTGTGATTTCTTCTACTTCACTGAATAAAGGAGGATGAAGGGAGGGAAGAGTACACACTCCCTCTCTTTAGGAAAATTCCTAGGAAGCGCCATATAATCCTTTTCTTCACAGAACTAAGTCACATGACCTCATCTAGCTGCAAGGGAGGCTGGAAAATGTAGTCTTCATTCTTCAGATCCATGTTTCTAGTTAAAATCGGGGCCTACTACTATGGGAAAAGGGAGAGTGAATAGTAGGGAAAGACGACAATCTCTGCTATAGAAAACTTCTCTGGAATTGCCTTTCAAGTGATGTATGAAGGGAGAGTTTCAGTCGGCCAACTGGGACACTGAGGAGCAGCAGTACAGGCACAGGGGACAGTATCTGCAAAAGCTCCTGAGATGAGAGAGAATGCATGAGTCATTTCAGCAACTGAAGTCCCCTCGGCTGGACTGCTGAAAGCAGGGAGAGTGGCTGCCTCAGGCAGACGTACTGCTCAAAGCCGGGTCTATGGCTGGTTTTATATTTTCCCAAACAATTTAGCTTACATCCTTTAGTCCTTCAATTAATACGTGGACAGGACAGAAGTCACACCTAGGGCTCAGCCTCGGGATGTAGGTGAAGGATTCAGGGCTTTGAAATCCTGCCTTTTCAGGCTCACATGGCTTCTTTCCCAGCTGTGCCAACCTCTCTGAGCCCCTGTTTCTTCATCTGCAGAGTGGGGGTGACATCACAGGCAGTGCCCCAGTATTTCCCAAGGCAGTGCAGAGGTCAAGAGTGAAAAGCAAAGAAAAAAAATTAGGCAAGGAAAGAGGAGACAAGACTGTTTAAAACTTAATTAAGGAGTTGAATGCTGGGTAAGGGAAGACATGTACATTGCTTAGTTCTCCACAGATAACTCCAGGGTTTGAGTGCTCCTGGAAAACTCGAATGACATAGAACATTTTAACCACCAGATGTCTCTATCTCTGCACCAATGTTCATTTTTTTGGTATGTAATTTACCTTAACATTCTCACATTAAAACACTGTAAAGAGAAGTAATGTAGGAATATGTTGTACATTTCTGTTGAGATTTTTAAATCATTGTAGACTTTTTATTGTCCTGCTACCAAAATAAGTTTGTCATTGGAAATTACTATATAATTATTGTGAATTTTACTTCTGATAGTGGGATGAGGCTGTCTATGAAAGTATTACTAAATACATCATCTTTTTTTCCCCCAAATGAATTATTCCTTAGACTTGACTTCTCTTTGAAAGACGATGAAAAGCGTAACCAGATCATCCTGGACCTTGCCGTGTACAGGTAAAGACATTGTATTGTGCATTTTAAATGGCATTTCTGTCTATTTTCGTTCTCAATTGCAATCTTTTGAGTTGTGAAACACTTTGAAATGAAATTTGGTTTACTAGTAATCAGCACCTACTCCTCTCCCATTGCTTATTTTTACCTCTGTGTGCTTTTTGATTTCTATCCGGCAAACTATAAATTTACTTGCATTTTAAAAAAATGTGTGGTCCAGGCAGGAACTTTGTTCTGTTTGTTCCTTCCTCCTTATACCTCCAACAGCTAAAACATCTCCTGGCATCTGGTGGGAGCTCATAAGTACAGGAATGAGTGCATGAATGGATGGATGGATGGATGGATGGATGGATGGATGGATGGATGGATGGATGGATGAATGAATGAATACTGATCATGGGACTCGAATGAGGCCTTTCTCTGTTGAAGGGCTGTGGCACATGCCCTATTTCACTTACTCTCATAACCCAGGGAAGGAAGAGGGCTCATTATTCTGGAACTGCCCAGGATGGGGTACGCTTTCAGAGGCTGAGTCTTTTTCACAGTAATGACAGTAATTCAAGGAGCCCTCACAGGAGACCTTGGGCCTAGTTCCAGCTTTGTTTTTTTTTTTTTAAATTGTGGTAAAATATACCTAACTTAAACCTTCGCGCTTCAAGTCTACAACTCAGTGATGTTTAATAAATTCACAGTGTTGTACAACCATCGCCACTGTCTACTTCCAGAAAATCTTCATCACCCCAAAGGGAAACCCCATACCCATTAAGCAGGCACTTCCCTCTCCCCCGACACCCCCTAACCTGCTTTCTCTCTGCATAGATTTGTCTGTTTCAGATATTTCATATCAATGTAATCACATGTGGCCTTTGTGTCTGGCTTCTTTCACTTAGTATAATGTCTTTAGAGTTTATCCACATGGTAGCATGTGCCAGAATTGCCTTCCTTTTCTTGGCTGAATAATATTCCACTGTATGGATATACCACTTTTTGTTCATCCACTTACCAATTGATGGGCATGTGGGTTTTTTCCACCCTTGGCAATTGTGAATAGGGGCCAGGTCCGCGTGTGGTCCCTTTCTCTTCACACCGCGCTGCCTCTGCCACATGCCGATCAGTTCTGCCCACGTGCTGCCACGTGCTGCCCACGTGCTGCCAGGTCACCTGCCTTTAGGGAGAACTCAGCTCTTCTCCAGCTGACTTGCTTCTGTCCCCCCACATCCCCAAGCTGCCCTTGTGGTTTCTCTATTACATCTTTTTAAGTCCGTTCTGTTTTTAGGTCTTATTCCTGGAGCTTAATGAATGTGTAAGCTTCTCCTTTTAGCTCTGTTGACCGCTAACACTTCAGTCCTCGGAGGAGAGCTCTCCTCACCCCTGTACGTGTCCATCTTCAAAGATAGTGCTGTTTCTCCTGTCTAGCCAGTAAAATCCTTCCATTCCCATACTTCTGTCCAAACGAATGACACTGAACTTCCTCGTTATCTTCATCAGCACATGGAAAGTTAACTTCATGCATTCATGTGTGCTTCCTGCCTTTATTCAACAAATATAAATCACCTACTATATCCCAGGCCCTGGGAAATTGTAACTGGTGTGTTTTAAATGCACTCACTGCTCTTCTGTAGCGTACAGTCCAGACAGGAAGCAGGCGGGCATACAGTAAGTAATTCCAGAGGGAGAGGGGCAGAGTTCTAGGTGTGTGAGTCCCCTGGTGGGTGGTATCGTCAGGGAAAGTCAGTGACATGAGCTCTGAAACTCAAATGATAAGAAACGGTGAGCTCCGCAAAGAACTGGCAGAAGATTGTTTTAAGCAGAGAAAACACATAGGTAGGGGAAGATGAACATTTTAGGAGGCCGTGAGCATGAAATAGACCATGTAATCAATTAATGTGGGAGATATTAAATATAATATTTTAGGAAACTCTGGCTCTATTTTTGATTATTGTAGTACTTTCTATTAAATAAACTATGAGGCCTTGTTACCACTAATTGCATACTAGGCCCTGCGCATGTGTCTTCATAGCGACCTGAGAGGACAGGCTCTCTTCACATCTTCGTTTCACAGAAAGAAACAGGCTTAGAGAGGTCCAGGAAGGTGGTCCAAGGTGAGACAGCAGAAAGGGGCGGGGCTCCTCCTCACGGGTCTGTGTGACTGAAGCCGGTGCTTTCCCCGGTAACCCTGGCGTTATCCCACCTGCCTGAGTCTTTGTGATTTTCTAATGTTTGCAATATCTTAAAATGTATAAAATCATTATTTGATGGAATGAGCGAGGTGAAATCTGTATCTTTCGTGTGTTCAGAAAGTCGAGGAGAATCATTGCCCCCTGATCCTGGGGTCGGTGCCATGGACGGAAGGCTTTGCTTACTCAGCAGGATGTGACGTCACAGGGAGAAGCAAAGCCAGTGCAGTGGTGCTGGTATCAGGGCAGCTGCAGAACAGCTGCAGGGGTGGGGAGCATGCAAGCAGGGGCTGCTGGTTGCAGGCTCCACGCGCAGTGGATGTAGCATTCCTGGCTCTTCAAGTCAGTCATGGGGGCTCAAAATAAAATGTTCACGAAAGAACATGGCAAGCTGTGCTTTGCAAACCTCTGATGTTTGAGACTCCAGATATTTTTAAGTTCAGGGCAATCAATGCCAAATGTACTTGTGGGTCTAAAAATGAGATTGCCGGTGTATCGAATTTCCTTTGGTCTGGGGATTCATTCAAGCCTAATTTTTAAAGACCTGTTGAGCATGGACATTGTAAACTCTCTTCATTTAAAATGGCCCCGGAAGAAGGAATTTGTATCTGTAAATTAACTTGCACACTTCCTGCTTTTGAACATCACAGGAGTTAGTATGTTCCATGCGTTTATTTTCAAGGTACATGGACACCTCGTTAATCGACGTGGACGTGCAACCAACTTACGTACGAGTCATGGTCAAAGGAAAGGTGAGTAGGGCCCTAGACACTGTTCTCACTTCGAAAGCCAAGCTTCGTTTCGTTTCGTTCAGCTAGACTATAACAGAAAAAGAGAAACCCAATCTGAGCACACAGGAGTGGTCCTCAGCAGTAATGGCTGCTGACCATTGTGTAGTTGGACAGAATTAATATTTTTTAACCTGTGTCTATAGCACTGGTATTTTTTCCAAAGCTGACAATTGTCTATATGGTAGCCTATGCCTGAAATTACATTTAAATACTACACTTGTTTTAAATGGTCAATAATTTCATTCATAGCAACTGTAATTTGATCATTTTTGAAATAGGTTTTGCTCATTCTGAGCATTCCTCTGAGGTAGGCTGAAGACTTGAAAATGGAAATATGTGGATGTTTTAGGACAACCATTTTGGTCTCTCAATTCTTTATCAGCCTTATTAACATAAATGGACCAGTGCCTGTTTCACTGTGATTCTGCTTTTTTAGACAATTTATTAAAGTAGGTAAAATAGTTCGTGCATATCTAACATAGCTCATATATTTTTTTCTCTAATAAGTCTAAGCACATCTTTAATTGCACGGTGAATTTTAAATCCGTAATGAAAATACCTCTTAACATAACTGCTCTCCCGCGTAAGGTGAAAGCACCCTCGTGACCCTTCCTACTCATTTCCAGCCATTTCAGCTTGTGCTGCCAGCAGAAGTCAAACCCGATAGCAGCTCTGCAAAAAGGTCTCAGACCACTGGGCATTTGGTGATCTGCATGCCCAAGGTAGGCGATGTCACTTGCTGGGGCGTATAGCAACTCGTCCTCCAAGTTCTTCCCTCTGCAGCCCTCTCCTCCCTCCGCCGGCCAGAGTGTGGATGGGAGCTGGCTTTCGTGAGTCATGTGGCTCTTCCAAGTGGGGCAGGTACCTTGGAGCATGTCCATGCCACCGCGGTCATACTTGCCTTACGGATAACTAACTGTGAAGGAAGACGAAGCAGGCCTTGGATATCTAAGGATGCGTTTGAATTCCAAATGCTGAGCTTACTTATGGTTTTGGGACTTCGGGCCAATTACGAACCTTCCTAGGCCTCTGTATCCTAATATAATTCTTAAGAGAGATAATACACATCAAATCCAAAGCATAGTGAGTATCCAATAAATACTGCTGTCTTTCCTATTATTTGATGATATGGACAAGATATTATTTTAAGTGAAACTCTTTTTCGGCTGTCTTTGTGGGAGGGGTGATAGAGATTACTTCTGATGTGAATCAGAGGAGGAGACACAGAGCTCTCTCCTGTCACCACGGAGCAGAAGCTCCTCTGGACTGCTCAGCCGATTTGGCTGAGCCCAACAAGCCTTGCTTGGCTTAACCCTGGACGATCAAACCAGCCTCTGCCAAAGAGATGGCAGTACTTCGTTTAGTTTCTATTATTTTATATTCGGTCACCGTTGCATCATGTCATGAGCTTGGGCTGCGGTTGGCTTTGCCCAAGTCACTCAGGCTTCCAAGGGGAGGAAGAGATAAGCTAGTCCAAATGAGATTCTGCTTGTGAGGAAGGACAGGAGGATGGGGCAGGCGTGTCTGCTCAGAGCCCAAACCCGATTAACCAATAAGGTTTCTATCATGATTTCATAATCCTTCATTTGCCCCTAGCCAGTTTGGCAACAGATCGATGATGGGTAAGCAATTACGTATTTGTACTTCGAGGCCATAAAACAGCAAATACAATTTGTTGTCAAGCGAAAAAGTAACAGACACCACTGTAAGAATCATATTGTCCTTGGTGACTACAACAAATTAAGGAAACACTTCTATGCTAATGAGAATATCCTGTAGAGAAATCTCAGAGATAACTTAATTACCTCCGTGCTTTGATACAGACGTGTGTATGGCACCACAGTCAGCGGGTGTTTTGTTTAGTTTTGTGTTTTGGAAACTTCCAGTCTAACTGAAAAGCCCGAGATGGGATGGTATCTATTTTCTAAAAGGAGATCAGGGCGTGATTTGTGTGCCTAGTGCTGGTGCCAGGCGATTGATCAGGAGGCCTTTGCTGTCACTGCTTATGAATCTTTTAAATAAACCCAGCATTCTTTTTCCTTTATCCTTTTTGTTTTTATATCTGTCTATATTTCTCATGTTAAATACACACACATAAAAAGTATAAAAATGATATATCTCATAATGTATGTTTTTCTATATATTACTCTTATGTTATAGAGTTTTTTTCCTCTATAGCAGCTATGTATTTTCTAAAGTTTATTTACTGACTTTATTCCCACTTTGAGTGAGGTTATTCCCCTGTCCCATCTTCTGAGTTTATGCTTGGCCTTCAGTATGAGGTCAGACTAAGTTCTGTGGACATAAACAATGACCATCTCCAGCCTAGGCAGGCACGGCTCATGAGCTCATCACGGTCCAACTTAACCAAATTTAACTGAAATTTTGCATTCGCTGACAAGCTTGCATCTCATCATTAAATTAAACTCCCATCTAGATTCTCAATTGACATGTTACAGGAACACTCCAAGAATATGCCTCATGATTTCCTTCGGGTGTTCTGCAGAATAATTAACTGAGATTAAGGAAGTTGCCATGTGAACTGAACAGCAAAATAGATTCACAACTCCGGTCGGTGGATATCTTGCTTGATTCTTCAGCATTGAGCACGGACATAAAAGTCACCTATGAAGCTCAATGTTACAGACCATGATGCTAAAAAAACAGTCTCAGTCTCTCTTCTTCTTATTAGATGGACATGTATTTCTCAGTACTTTCTGTTCAGATATGCTTATCGTCTGCCCGTTGTACATTCTCTTTGAGTCTCTGATTGTTCATTTCTAGTGGGTCTGTAGTGAGGGCTGCCCGGTTGTCTGGCAAGATTATCTCATTCCATGCATACTTCTATTCCTTTTGTACAGTATTTCTCATCTTCAGCTCGTTCCTGAAACTTCCAACTGGAAAAATAGAAGCATCAGAAGTTGGTTTCCACATGCTTCACCCGCCATGTCTTCCCTCGCTTGGCCTTCCTTCCTGTCTGTGATCTATCCAGGCTCTCCAGATGTGTGTGGCATCCTTTTCCCACTGGCCTTGAAAAGACCATTTTCCACCCCACCCACTGACTGTTCTCCATTCTCTCTACTGCTTCATTCAGTTCCCCTTCTCTGCATCTTATATTAGAAAACATGCTGAATCACCTCCCTTCGTAAAAACAAACACAGAACAAAATAAAAGCACACTCTTCTATTCATCGCCCTGAGCTGCTTCACAGCAAAACCCTCAAAACACATTTATATTTGCCTTCTGGTCCTTCCTTATCTCCAGGCCTCTGAAAATTGGCATGTCTAGTCACTCAGTTCTGGGCCCTGGCTCCTCTCTATTTATCCTCATCCCTGCATGATCCCCTCTAATCTCATGACTTTACATAACATCTCTAGAGCCCCATCAGCACTAATTGCCAAGTGGGTAATTAGGAACAACAAGCACACTGAGGAAAATTTAGGAAGATGGGCTACATAGATTAAAAACATCTTAATAATATCAATCCCTATTAAAACAGCGAGCAGTTACTGTCCACTGACCCAGAAGGAATGCCCGAGAGGATAAACGGTGCTTCCGGTGACCACACGAGGTTGAGAGAAGGAGAAAGTCAGAGTGGGGAGCCCACCGCGCGGGGGGCTCTAGTGTGGCACTCCCACATCGGGATGCAGCTCTGAGGGGCTGGGGAACTTACGAGTGATTTCACATATAAATATCAATAATTGCACTTTTTAAAATTTTCTCAATTTGGGTTGCTTTTGGAATCAACACCCGTGTTCTTATCCTTATTTTTAAAATCGTTTTTCAAAATCTAAATTGTCTTTGCTGCAAAGTATGTGTTTATTTGAGATAGAATATACTTCAGAAATGTTTGACTTAGACAGGTATTTTTATCTCTTCGAGGATTTTTAAATAATATGCCAATGATAATTTATATATTTTCTAATATTACTGATGAGTGATCTTCTTTCAAGTCAAAATAGAAAAAGATCTTGTTTCCTTTAAAGAAATCTTTTTTAATAGGCTCAGTGAATTATGTGCTTTTCTTAGTAAAGTCAGTAAGAACACAGTTAAGAAATAATGAAGTTACTAAAATATCAGCGATAAATTTGGATTCTCTCTCTGTCTCTCTGTCTCTCTGTCTCTCTGTCTCTCTCTCTTACCCTCTTTCTCTCTCTCTCTCTCTCTCTCTCTCTCTCTCTCTCTCTCTCTCTCTCATGCCAGAGGAAAATAAAAATGTCTTATCGATTCTGAAGTTTTGTAATAATAATATTCCTTTATAGGAATCTGAACTTCGCATCTTCAAATGTTGAGCACCAGAATTACGGGTAGTTAATGAATCAGTGTAAACACCAGAGATATGTAAGGAGATGGACAATTTACAAGTGACATAGTGCCTCTGAAGGTGACACAAGGGTTGTTAGGAAGTGGCCCTCTATGTCAGCTATCGGGCTGGGCCTCCTTGCTGAGCACTGTCCGCCTGGTAGCTCCCTTATCCTCCAGAGCCAATCACTGGCTTCCCTCAAGCCCGGCTGGTATCTAATGGACTTAGACAGTTTGGAAGTTTTATGAAGAAAAAAAATGTGGAGACATTTTTAGAATTACTTCTGAGGCATGGGCGAGATGTTAAATGTGCACACTTAAGCAAAAATGATGATGTACCCATAAATAAATTATATGGACATTATTAATATCAGATGAGGGAATTATTTAGCACGTTTGCGTTCTCACAACATGCAAGTAAGGTACCAGAAGTCAGAAGTAGAAAACTCACTGCAAAACTATGAAAAACTTTAGACAATTAATGAATGATTAATTAATCAATTAAAATATGTATTCAATTCATCAAAAATGCATTAAGCACTTAGTATGAATAAAGTGCTGTGCGAATTACTGTGGAAGAGAGAAAATGGCAGGGGCCTCTTAGGTCCCCTTCCCGTCTTCTCCTCAGTGGCTGCGCTGCCCATCACCTCCCAGACCCACATCGGCCCTCGTCCCAGGTGAGAAGTGTCGGTCTCAGACAGGCGCAGGCTCTTGTTAAACAGCGACTCCTCCCTTCCGCTCACACGTCCAGGTTCAGGCTCAAGGCCATGGTACCACTGATGGGTGGCTTCCCCGTTCTCAGTCCCCGCTAGCCCTCTGCTGCGGCGACACCATCATCTTACTACAGTTCCGCCGCCTTAGAGAAAGAGCTGTAACCGTTCTGAATAAGGTCCCAGCAGATTCAAAAAGTTATTTTCTTCGGAAGAGTAGTGAAGATGATAGGAAAAGGAAGTCATGTGATTTATAAAACTTAGATTCAAACAGGAAAATAGGAAAATTGTGAGTGGGGAGAACGATCACATAAACACTTTCTTTCACAACCCCCCAAATGTATAATTTGCACCTTATTTATGTTGGTGTTTAACATAAATATTTTCAGGGAAAGGAAGGGAATGAAATTAAAATGTGTAAATTACAAAGCATTACAGAAAATAAATGCAAGCAAAAGTCAATACGGTAACACGAAATAAAAAAAAAAAAAAACCACGAGGAAGGAAACATAAAAAGCAGAACATCTGTAAGAAAGGAAGAGATGTAAAATCACTTGTGCTGTCCGGCTTACAAGAACACACCTGGATCTGAAAGACACAGGATATATGTAAAAAAAAAAAGTGAGTAGAAACTACATTAAGTGAACGCTAGCAAAATGAGAGTAGTTACGGCAAAATTAATATCAGACATGATAGAATTTAAAACAATAGCATTGAATGGAACAGGGATGATTCTGTAGTAACGAAAAATGGCCTAAAATAAAGACCAAATGCCTTTTATTTGCTAGATTGTACATTATTTAAGCCTCTTACAAGATAAGGGAAAATCAAAGATTCATTTTTACTAGATTTATGACCAATTTCCATCTTTGATAGATACGAACAACAAAAAGTAAAACCATCTATTTGAATGATATAATTGAGGTAGTTTTAAAAGTTTATAATAGACAAAACTCTGTGAAAACCTCATTCTCATTTCCAAAAGGAAAAAAAAATCATAGAAATCACATTTAATTACAAGTCAATAGGAATATAATTGAGTCTAAAATGTGGAGTAAACCAACAAATAAAACTGGGACGTTCAAAATGCCATCCTAAAATGTTAATAAACCACAGTGGAAATTAAAAGTATAATTATATATTATTTAGAAAACAAAAAGAAAATGTGAGGACAGCCTTTAGAATCAGGCACTTGTGTGCACCTGGCACTGATAAGCCCGTTGAATACGTAATCAGCGTGACTAATTTCAGGTGGTCAGACGGACCCACCATTTCCTTCTGCGGTCCTGCTCCTCCCGCAGCCCTTCCTGTCTCAGAAAGCATCCCCATCACCTGCGCACGTCAAAGCGTCGGCTGCATCCGTGACTCAGGCCAAGCCAGTGTCGCTCAGCTGGACCCCCGCACACCCCCCGCCACTGTTTTCCTTGTTTTTACTTCTTCCCCCTTGTGAGTCTTCCTCCAGACGGAAGCCAGAGTGACCTTTTTAAAATATAAATCCGCTTATGTCATTCTTCCGCTTACAACCCACCGATGGCTCTCCATAGCACTTGGAATAACATTCAGATTTCCTTGCAGCCCAGAAGGCCCCGTACAAAGCTGGCTTCTGCCTGTGTTTCTGGTACCTTGTCCCACTTTCCTCCTGTCATTATATCCCAGCCTCGGCTTTTATCTCTCTTCCTGGAACACAGTAGCCTCATTCCTCCCGCAGGACATTTGTACTTGGCTTTATTTTTTTTTTGCTAAGAATACTCGTTCCCTTTCTTTTTCTCCTCACCTGTTTGCTTTGTATCATGCGGGTGCTAGCTGAAATGTTAGCTTTTCACAGGCTCTCTTCCTGATCATCAGAGCTAACTAACATGGCCAGTGTCACCTTCCCCCACTAATCTTTCCTAGCCATATGACCTGGCTGATGGTTATTGCAGTATTTATCACCAAACGCGGTGACCTTGTGTGTTCAGTTTTGTATGTTCTGTCTTCCCGTATCTAAGTGTAAGTTTTATGATAGTGGAGACCGTGATTCATTCAGTGTCTGGAATAGTACCTGTCTTTTACTAGGTACCCAATAAATATTATTTGAGGAATGAAACCCCAAAACTACTTATTCATACCTTATCTTGATTTAATGTCTTTTGACTATTTCTCCCAGCTAGTCACGTGATTATTTTTTTTTAAAGAGGATGACGTGTTTAGCTTTGATTAATTCTAATATGAATTATTTTATTTCTGTTCAGGTTGTCGCTTCCTATTTCCTGTCCATGAACTCTTTAGCTTCATATTCTCCTATGTTTTCTTCTAGAAGCTTTATCATTTTAGCTTTTATCTTGAGGTCTGTGATCCACTTAAAAATGTTTTATATGGAATATGAAGCGATCGACAAGGTTCACTTCTCTCCCATGTGCATATGCAGTTCTAGCACCAAAAGATTTTACTTTTCCCATTGAAGTGCTTTTTCACCTTTGTCAAAAATCAGTTATCCCTATAAGTAAGGATCTGTTTATATCCTTTGTATTTTATGCCATTGATCTCTCTGTTTATCCTCACACCAACATCATATTGCACTGTGGCTCTATAATGAAGCTTGAAGACTAACTTCTGTAGCTTCATTCTTTTACATGATCATTTTGGCCGTTCTGGGTCCTTTGTATTTTTATATAAATTTAAGATTTGGCTTGTCAGTGTCCATATAAAAACCTTGTTCAGATGGGCCGAGCCCAGCTGGAATTCAGTTGGCACGAGCAGCTGGGTAATGAGGCCCACAGGGTCCCACCTCCCTGTGATATACAGAGCAGAGCAAAATCCCAAATCAGGGCCAGAAACGGATATGACGACCAATGGGCTCAGAACCGTTACTGAGTCAGGATGCTGTATCACACCCTCCTTAAAACATCACCGAGGCCTCGACCGAAGAGTATATAAAAGTCAGTTATTAATGTCGATTCTTTTTAAGGACAATATCCATTTAACTTTTGTTGTCACCTTCTCTGGGGAAATTTGCTTCATGAATTGTACTTTCTGCAAAGGACCCCCTTTCAGACGGTGGATCTCGAATGCCGAGTCCGAAACCCATCTATCTCATGCAATACAGTGGGAAGGTAGGAAAGTTGTGCGTGTGTGGAGTCTGCAGGCGAACGGAAGCCCAGCACAGCTCCACCAGCCCACAGTTTACATGTGCGTGTGTCCTGCAATCATCCCTATGGCCTTACACACGTCTAGACATTGTCCCAGCCCATTGTTGGTCGTCAGTATTTTCAGAGTAGGAAAGGGAAAGGGGGATGGCAGCAGAAGCTTCCCTAGCTTAGTCTAAAAAGAAAAGTATATGTTAATCTAGTGAGGAAAGCCATCTTTCCAAAGCCATCACTCCACTGGACTTAGTGTTCTTGTTTACACCACGCACGTTGGCTAATGAAAATAAGAAGGACGCATCCAGCCCGTTACTCCTGCAACTGAGGTGAATTAACTGCATCACTGAGGGGGCTCCCATCACCTCTGTGCAAAGTCCAAGTATCTTAAAATGAAGTCTCACGAGATCTGGCCTTGGCCCGCTCCTTCAGCCTTAATTCCAGCTCCTGTCTGCCCAATGCGCTCGGCCGGTTCCCGTGGGCCTTTACCTTCCTGTCTTTCTTCATGCTTTTTGCTCTCCCTGGAATGTTCTTCATCTCTGCATGACCTCCATTTTTCTGGCAGATTCCTACCTGTTCTTTAAAATTCATGTCAAACCTCAAACCCTCTAGAAAGCCTTCTTTGATCCTCGTCCCCCATGCCACCCACGAGGGGTCCCTACCGTGGGCTTCCAGAATAGTCTATCTACGCACGTATCTATCAATTGCCCTTTCTCCAGTGTGTTTTATTGCGTACATCGTGTCTTTATTCCTCGTGAAGGGATCAGGGATAATTTTTTAATCTATCATTTTATATCTACCACTTAGTCCTATGTTCGGCACAGAAACATGTACTCAGTAAATATTGCTTTGGATGGATTTAATGGAGGTAACAGTCGAAACTATGATACAAGGTGAAAATCCAAGAGAAAGTTATGTCTGATGTTCACGAATGCTGTTATTTCAGAAGCCAGGGTAAATTTGCATAAAAAAAGTTAAAAAGTTGATTGTTTTGTGTTTTCTTTCTCAACAGCTGTCTCTGATTATATGCCATGTTCTCTGTCCATTCACTTTTGATTTGCCATTAGCAAGCCTTCCTCTGAAATGGAGTGATCATTTGCTCCCTCCTCCTTAACTTTACATAAATATCTATTAAGTTGAACCATGTGAAACCAGTGTTTTATAGGTCAAAAATAGCCAGATGTTGGTCCTTTCTATGGTTTAAACTACATGTAAGCTTGGGAGCTAGGTTCTCTGTCCCTTGCATCCCTTTCCTGTGTTTCTACATCGACCACGTAGTCGGGGTTCGCTGTATTCGTGACTTTTATCATTGGTAAAGCAACCGCATAGATAGAGATGGTCCCAGTGCAGGATGCTGCCGCAGGAAGGGATGAGAGTCCATCCCACGATGCTATTTAAGCAAAGGCTGGGGAGCCGTTTGTCAGGAAAGCCTTGGAACGGACTTTTGCATTCTGCAGACAGGTGGACTCCATTCCTGCTCTGTATTCACACCCAGCTCTCAACTTCATGACTCTGTAAGAGTTCAGAGAACGGTTAGCATCATTAAGACATTAATCCGCACGCCTGCGGCTGTCCCACAGTTGAATTTCCAAGTCGTTGCTTACATTTCTCTATGGATTCAGGAAGCCATTCGTGCCACATCATCTAATTGATTAAATGTACTTTGCCCTCACGACTTCTCCATCAGTCCTTCCCAGACACGCTTAGCACGAACGAACAAGGTGGCTGATGTCAGTGATCGTGACCTTCTAGAGGAGGGTAGCGTGAGACCGCAGGCGGTGGGCCACCAAAGGCCGGCATCCTGGTGCCTTGGGACTCGGAGTCGGTCAGTGACCCCTCCACTGGGGAAACAGGACCTCGGAGCAGGAGCGTTCCACCTGCTGTTTACGTGAATGTCGGTGCTAATATGTTCCTTACTGTTGATTTCTTAATTCCTTCTAACTTTTAAACTTAAAAGAACCTTTGAAACTAACTGAGCTGAAAATATCTTTTAAAAATAAGAAACACATTTAGATTCTGGTGCACAGCAAATTCCCTGTGAAGGAAAGTTCCAAATTTGTGATTCTATTTGCATTTCCATAAACACAGAGAATCTTTGTCTGAGCTTATTATGTGACAAATGACAGTGTTAGAAATGGGGTGTTTCAAGACTCTAATTATGCATATGCTCCCATTCTCGTTAGTCTTCACATTTCGTTGCTTCGTGTTTGAAGCAACACCGAACTTGTGCTTTTTGGCTCAAGAGCCTTTTCCTTAACGTCGATATTTTAATGTATTTTAATTAACTTTTGCCTCATTAATGTAATTAAAATACTAAAAAATAAGAAAGGTGCTAAGGTGCCACCGCTCCCCAGAAAGCAGATTCTGAGGTGGAGATGAGCTCGCACAGAGTTCGTGAGGGATGGCCTAGGGGTGGAGGCCTGTGGGAGGGATGGAGGCCTCCAGAGGCCTCAGCCAGCGCCTCAGCAAGCTCTGGGCGGTCACGGTCCTTCAGAGCTGTCCCGAGTCGGGCTGGGAACAGTCTTAAGACACCACACAGAACAGAGATTGGAACACGAAGGCTCTGGTTTCTTACACTCACGTAGAGTTCAAGGTCCCAGACATGTCAAGGAAGGAGCAGAGACTCCCGGAACTGAAGAAGCCATGTGCTCAAGGACCGCAGGTGAATTAGGGGCAGTGGGTCCCAGTGGGGTCTCTTCCCCTCCTGAGGGGGCACTGGGCAGCCCGCGTATGCGTTTGGGCCTTTCTTGGGTCCTGTTCTTACCTCTCGGGATTTGTCCATACAAATTAAAATTACTTGAGTACAATTAAAACGTCCGTGTCTCAGTCACACCAACCGCACTTGGAGTGCTCGTTAGCCACGTGGGACGGCGCGGGACATCTCCACCGTGGCGGGGACTCTGCCGGGCAGTGAGGCCCGCACACCCCATGCAGCCCGGTCTCGGGGGTCCCCCCGCCTCCCTGAGACCCTGCAGGGCGAAGGGGCCCTTGCTCTTTCCCCAGGTGACCGCCCCCCTCAACTCGGAGGCGCCTGTGTTTCGTCTCCTCGAGGCCATCTTTCTTTCATGTTTGACGTGAATATGGCTTCATAAACCAGAGCTGGACTCAGTGGCAACGGAGCTGTTTCCGTCCCCCAGAAACCAGGCCGGGGGGGCACGGGGGAGGTGTTGGTGCTCATCACACTCCTTCAGTCAGAGAAAATGCAGACACGCCATTTAAGTTTGCGTAGGACAAGGGCGTCAACGCTCCGACCCTGCCACAGTGACATCCAAAAACAGTGATGGCCAGCAGGAAATTAACGGACAACAATGAAACCGTGACATGAGATATACTTTAAAGCCTCGATAAAGCATTTTAGAATTAGCCTCCTCCAAAATGAACTGTATTTGATGATCATGAAGAGCTAGCTGCCTTGTTAGGGGAGCCTTCCCGTGAGTCACCGTCTTTAATTATTCAGTGAACATCCCGTCGTAGGCGCCTTAGTTGCTGATTCCTGCACAGTATGCTTCTACGACTCTTTGTTATGCAGACTGCACCTCTCTGAAGACACCTCTGAGCAAACTCTTCCAGACTTGAAATGCAATGCCTTCAGTCCGTGCGGTTTTTTGCTTCCGGAGTCTCAGCAAAAGTCTGGCCATTGCCCAAATCGTTTGTGATGCTTCAAGGTATTTTTTTTCCCCCAGTCGGCTCTTCAGTAGGTGTCCAGAAAAGACAGTCTTTAAGGCGGATCTTTTTTTTTTTCCCGCATTGGACATAGGCCCTCCTGTGCAGTCTAGGAGAGGGGAAGGCCAATTTTCATTCATGTTCTAAACCACACAGATTGAATTTTTATGAAATATGATAGGAAAATATACAACTGCAGTATCTAAAAAAACTGGTTCTCGTATCACCCCGTTATCTATAAGGGCACTCACCTCCCCGAGTCCTCTGCCACAGTCCCACAGACGAGGACTCATTCCTTCATTTGTCCGTTCATCATTCATTGAAACCTACATGGGATACACAATGGGCGTGGCTTTTGAGGGTTCTGACCTGTGGAGCGTGTGACCACGAAGCACTAGTCAATGGGAAGTAAATTACCCCATCTATTAATAAGATCAAGTGCCTGGCACTCCAGTGCAGAGGTCCAGTAAATACTGGACCAGAGCGTCTGCTTTAGGATTAAGATTAGACAGGGCTCCTGTCTAATCTTAACATGGCTGGTAAGCCCAGCGTGCTCACCTGAGCCAGCACGCGGGAGCCGGGCTGGTGACGGCCTTCCAGCCCACGCCTCATCTTTCTCCCTGATCACGTGCCTGGGTGTGAGCACTGCAGTGTAACACCTCGAGTCTCAGGCAGGACAGACAGGAGTGGCGGACAGACGTCCCTCACATTTCAGAGGGGTGACTGCCCCCAGTGAGAGGTGACCAGGAAATGAGGTGAAAGAGGAGGAGCCGACCGAGGTGGAGGAGCGCACGCCCGCTCTAGATCCCTCTCGTCCTTACAAGCGAAGGACAGAGCCCCTCCCTGGCCGGTGGTCCAAGGCAACGTGACGTGAGGGGCTTTCGATTCCTTCTCTCTGCCTACAAGTCACCCCTGTCTCATAGGAATATTGGGAAGTCGGGGGTTAAAGGAGTAAAATACGTAAATACCTGGCTAGCGTAGGTAGCATGTGGCGGCACGCCGTCGGGTCCAACAGGCAGTCTCACGCCCTCTCAAACCACGTTTAGGGGCTTAGAGTGAGACTGCGCCATGGACCGTGCAGTGCCAAGTAAAACATGTTAGCATCTCAAAAATGTGTACATGTAAATATATAGGATACTTATTTTTAAAGACGTATGAGAGAAGAGTGTACCACTTAGCATGTGCCGTATTTTTATTTTAGGTGGGAGAAGTCATCACAAGTGGCCAACAGACCTCCAAGCCTGTGAAATGCACGCCGGACGGCAGCCGAGAGCAAGCGAGCAAAAGGTACCCCGGCCCCAGCTCAGCTTTATGATATCATCCTCTTCACCGTCGTCCGATGGCTAGAATGCACCTTCCGAAAGGATAGTTATTTAAGGTTTTTAAATGATCCATACCATGAATGTTAACGTTCATGCCCCAGACTTCGACTCTTGATTGGCATGGCCCTAAATTCCTAAAAGTAAGTCTGTGTACGTGCAGGTCCCAGTCCCTTGTGAAATAGCGCCAAGGGGTGACGTCAGCCCCGCTGACCGCTGACACTTACGGAGCACCTGCTCCGCACCGGGCACTCTGCTTTGTGCTTTACCCGCAGCACCACAGTTAACCTGCCTCGCGTACAGGCGGGGAGGAGGGGGGAGAGAGAAGTTGAGAATGTTCAAAGGTCACGTAGCTGTGACACGTTGGGACAACTGCCGAGCCCCATTCACAGTGCCGCTCACACTGCATCCCATTTAGGACCCACATGTCATTTCGTAGACTCCCAAACTCTCCCGGCTTCAAGGGCCAAGAGGCCCCTCCATCTGCCATCGTGGCTGGCCTTTGTATTAGCTTCTTACCCCCTGGGTCCTTCACCCCCTCAAGAGAACGTTCACCCCATTCTGAGTGCTTCTCAGCGTGAGTCAGGCTCTCCTTGATTCCTCACTGAAGAGTCTAGCTCTGGCCCCTGGAGACCCTCAGAAGGAAGCCCACCTCCTGTAAGCGGTGGCATCCCATAAAGTACGCTGGACCAAGCTCTCGATGACTCCCCGGTTCTCCCTGAGAGTGGTCATCCCAGAGCTTCCAGCTTTCCTGCTGCCTGTCAGGATCTCCGGCCTCTTACCGCCCAGATGGTAACGTCTATTTTGAAGCAAGGCAAACTATCTTTGTGCTACAAATGTATGTGCCAGAATTATCCTTATAAAAATACCTGAACGAGAGCTATATTTGCGTCTTGCATGATGCAAGCAGTCAGGCATCTGCAGGTTCAAAGGCAACTGTGGACGTTCTGCAGGATTTGCAGACCTAGGAGGTGTGTGAACAGGTATGGCACTGAATCCCTACTGGAAAGTGGGGCGCTGTCTTTTAACCTTGGAAATCCACGCATGTTATTTCCCAGCTCCGTGGTTCCCTTTCAGACACGTGTGTAATTTACGGAGCTTCAAGGGTATTTTATGACTATCGTGGATATTCACGGCCATAATTACCCCCCAGCAGCATCCACACACGTAAGGAGTCTGAGTCCAATGTGCCAGGAACTGCAGGGATGCGCAGCCGAGTCACTGCGGACGGTGTTCAGACGGCGTTCATGTCATCGCCATGGTTACGCCTGACAACTATAGCCGTCTTTCCACCGCCCTCCATAGTAGTGTGTCCTGTGTTATTTTTGAAGAGCGTTTCTTCTTCATCCTTATCATGAGAAACGGCCACCTCTCGACCATACATAGTATGCGAAGGGTGGTTTGTGATGCTCCTGAATCGCGGACAAACTTCATCATCCACCTGGCCTCAGCCTCTGGCGGGGGGAGCCCACTCACCGAACAGCCGCCCGCCAAGGCTGCATGCGGGAGTGGAGGCAGGCAGGTGGGACGTTCGAGGGGCAGGACGGCAGGTGCACCGTCACGTCCCGGGACCGGGGCAGGCCCCTCGACCCTCGCGCAGACGGGGCCGTCCTTCCCTCCCGCTGTGGAGGCGGAGTGGACCGAAGCAGAAAGGCACGTGGGCGGGGTTTAGTGCACCGAGGCTGGATGGGGTCACGTTTGGGGGACAGGTAACTGATTCAGCGAACTCTTGTGGCCCCGTGATGCTGAACGATGAAGGAAGATACACAGCTCCCTCACACATGGATTTGTCGAGTGTTGAGTGCCTGCTCTGTGCTCGACGCTGCTATGCATTATCTTCTCTTTAATATTCAAAATAACTACAAGGCGGGTCCTGTTCCTGCTAATGTACTGAGGCTCAAAGAGGTCGAGTCATCCGCCCAGGATGGCACAGTCACTGAGTGAGTGGCGGAACCAGGATTGGAAAGCTCCATCCGGTCTTGAGCTCACCTTCTTCCTCTCTGTCCGGGACCTTCCCAAGGCTTTCTTCTCTGGAGCATCTTAGGTTCACAGCAAAGCTGAGCAGAAGGCACAGAGATTCCCCATGCACCCCTGTCCCCATTCAAGCACAGCCTC
The DNA here is from genome assembly GCA_004027375.1 of Macroglossus sobrinus. Taxonomy (NCBI): domain Eukaryota; kingdom Metazoa; phylum Chordata; class Mammalia; order Chiroptera; family Pteropodidae; genus Macroglossus; species Macroglossus sobrinus. The sequence continues at coordinate 21,225 of PVKZ01004626.1, read as the reverse complement.
CTTGGTGACAGCGTCCCCCATCGGAGCTGTTTGTTGCAATTGATGAACCCACACTGACACAAAAAAAAGTCCATAGCTCACATTAGGGTTCACGCTTGACATTGTTCATTCTACATGTTTTTGGCCAATGCATGATGATATGTACCACTCTAAAAATCCTCTGTGCCGGAGGACATCTTGCTTGCTTCTAGTTTCTGGCAATTATGAATAACGCTGCTGTCAACATCGCGTGCAGGTTTTCGTGTGAACGTAAGACTTCAGCTCCTCTGAGTACATAGCAGGGAGTGTGATTGCTGAGTCATGTGGTCACGGTATGTTCTGGTAGGTAGGAGACTGCCAAATCATCTTCCCTGTGGCTGAGCCGTTCTGCACGTCACCAGTAATGGACAGACGTTCCCGTGGCTCCACATCCTGCCAGCATGTGGAGGTGTCAGTGTTCTAGGTTTCGGCCACTCTAGTAGGAGTGTAGGGGTGTCTCGTTTTCATTTGCATTTCCCTCATGCCATATGGAGTGGAGCATCTTTTCATATGCTTATGGCCCACTGCGCATCTACCCTTGTGACGTGTCTGTGAAGATTTTCAGCCTATCTTTCAATCCCATGATTTGTTTTCTTATTGTTGAGTTTGAAGAGCTCTTTGTATATTTTGGCTAACAGTCTTTTCTCAGACGTTGTTTTGCAAATAGTCCAATCTGTGGCTCATCTTATCATGATCTCAGAATTATTTTCCACAGGGCAGAAGTGTTTAATTTCAATAAAGTCCAACTTGTGAATTATTTCGTTCACGGATCATACCTTTGCTGTTAAATCTAAAACGTAGGCCTGTGATGTTTTTAATGCTATCATAAATGGGTACTTTTTTGTCTATTTGTCGCTGGTATATAGATTTGCAGTTTTTATTGTGGTGAAGTACACATAACACAATTTACTGTTTTAGCCGTTGAAAAGTGTACAGCTCAGTGGTATTTAGTATATTCACAATATTGTGCAACCATCACCACTATGGAATTGACTTTGTATGTAAGTTTGTACCCAGCAACCTTGCTAATATCTCCTATTATTTTATTAATTTGCCTGTTGGTTCTTTTAGATTCTCTGTGTATCTGCCAAGAATGATCGCTTTCTTTCTTCTCAATGCTGTGTCTTTTTTTTTTTGTTTTGTTTTCATGCCTTACTGCATAGGGAAAGACTCCCATGCAGTGTTGAATCGAGGGTGATCGCAGGCATCTTTGTCTTACTGCCAAACCCGGAGGGAAAGTTTTCAGCATTTTACTATTAAGTCTGAAACATTTCATTTAAACGCAGTGAGTGTCGTGGTTCTATAATTCATGCTTTCTTATTTAATATCTGAAGTTTTTATGTTTCTATTTCTGTTGCTTCTGCTGGTTCTCATGCAAAGTACGCTTTTCTCTTGATTGCTTGTTTATTTTGTGACCGTGAGCTGCTCTGTTGCGGAACATAGTTTGGGGGCTCTTCAGAGGTCAGGGGTGGTCAGCCAGGGAGTGTGCTTTGGGGCAGACTCCAAGGGTGATCTCATTCACTTTATATTCAAGACTGAGAGTTCTTAAGCACTAGCTGCTATAAACCTTTCGAAGCCCCCGCTTGTGGTGACAGCTCAGCTCTCCTCGGTTCCATTGGGTCAGCTCTCCTCACAGCTTCCCGGGGCGGTGGGCCGAGTGGGCTTCTTACTCACTCTTGCAGGGGACCTCACCCTTACTGGGAAGAAGGTTGGACTGCCCACCTGGCATGCTCAGGGCCTTGACCTCTGACCTCAGACTTCGTAAGGTCGGCAAGACCAAAGCACAGCTTTAGGTGGCTCGGCAAATGCCCTCGGGGTAAAAGTGGCTCTAGGACCATTCACCGAATTCTAACCTGGTAGTCAGTCCCATAGCATCTGGTCAGATGCTTAAGGACCTGAGGCAAGGTGTCAGTGGGAAATGGGAGCCTTTAGTCCCAAAGTGCCAGCCCACCCTATTGCTGGAAGAAGCTCTTATTCTCTTTAAGAGAAGAATCAATCTTTGATGTGTTTTATGCCTAGTCAGACTGTAGGGTTTTTATTTGTTTTTACTTTTTTGCTTTCTTCCGTGGTAATATATATATTCCTTTCGTCTTCCAGGTACTCTGACTAGATTGTAGAGGTTCTGGTTCTGACCGCCAGGTGGTGGGCACACACAGCCACGGGCATCTGTCGCTTCAGGCCTCTGCTGCTGAGGCAGGAAGCAGCGAAGGAGAAAGTCCCCTTTCCTCCTTGTTTTGGGGGGTTAGTGTGATCCCCTAGTGCCATGCCTGGCCACGACCCAGAGCCTCCTGAGGAATTAAAGTCCTGCATCCCGATGACCCCCACACAGCCTCTGAGGCAGGCGGGCTGCAGGCACTGTGTCCTTGTTCAGCTCCGTCTCTATTCCTGAGATCCAGAAGTCGTGGCCCCGGAGATGTGCCTGGGAGTGAGACAGGCTGCTTACCCTCAAAGTCAAGGACAACGTAATTATAACAGCCGAATTTAGATGTCTACTTCTTTAAGCCTCCGATATCGTAGCTTTTTTAGATAAGAACATAGTAATTAAAAGGCACAGCTGTACTGAATAGTAACTGTAATGCAGGTCTTTGAAAAATATAACTTCCGGCATCGTTTATAGTGTACAGTCTGGGTCTTCGGAATATGTGACTTCATGCTTCTTGTATACTTGGTATTTTTCTTCAGGTCTGTGCGAGTCAACATACTCAGAAATGCAAATGCTTTCAAGGGCTGAGCAGGCTCCAGAACTGAGCGGAAGGGTTCCAACAGAGTTTATCCGTCCCACAGATAACCGAACATAAAGTGTGTTCCCTGCGTGAATCTAGTCGAGGACATCAGTCCAGGCTCCTGGATGCGGTTGACTGGGATTGTCTATAGGTCACGGATAACTTTTTAATTTAATTTCACTTTCCAACAATAGTATAGAATGATCTGTTTTCATTTATTCAACATTTCTTCAGTAAAGCTGTATGCCACAGAGATAAGACGAAAAAGACGAACATCTCTGCTTCAGAGATGTCAGTCTAGTAGGGAGACAGACCAGGAAGGGGACAGTTACGTGGCAATGTGACACATTTTGTATTGGATTAGGTGACACCAGGTAACTCGTCCCTTTGCACAGACCATGGGATGCTGGGGGCCAGAATAGAGTAGGTTCTTAATGTGTATCTGTTGACTACGGATGGAGCGAATGGTGTAGTGACCCCAGAATACTGTGACTGATCATTGGAATCACTGGGATGACTCTGCACACAAGCCAGTTACCGGGCCAGCTCCGGGCCTGCGGTATTGACAGTGCCAGGAGAGCAGCCTGCTGACCTGTGTTATGTGGAGCATCCACGAGGGTGACAGTGTGACTCAGTGGCCGGTGGAGGCCATCCCTTGATCAGCTAAGTGGTGGCCACTGCTGAGGGGGCCGCAGGAGCAGGTTCTTGTGGGAGGGGAACTTGGGGGCTGAACTTGTATAAATGTCCTCGCCAAACCAAGACGGTCTGGATTATCTGCTGCCACAAGGTGCACAAGCCGGATGAGCTGCATTCAGGGGTGAGACCTGCCTGGGGTGGCTCCCTCGTGAGCCTGGCTGAGGGGCATTGACCGGTAAGCGGAGTCTCCCGCTGACCTCTCCTCCAGCTACCCGGGCATCGGGACAGCCCCCAGCACTTCCCAGCTCTACGGGTTGGACTCCTGCTTCTGCAGGGCTCTGAGCTGCTTGAAACCAGCGACGACAGTCTCTTACTTTTTGCCTCTGTGTTCTGGGGATAGCACTTGCCAGTGGTTGCTGCATCAATGAATGAGCTGAATCTGTTTGCAATTTAATTTTCCGCGATGTAACAATTTTGTATGCCCTTCTCATTGTTACAGAAGCAAGCCAATTGAAAGACTAGAAGTGGATCCTAGCAAGCATTCCTTCCCCGACGTGGCGAACATCGTTCAAGGAGAGACGCGCCTGCCCAGGAGGGTCCGCTCGGAACCCATAATTATACCAGGTGAGGAGGACCCGGACTTTGAAGATGACCCTGCCGTGCCCCCGCTGATCTGAAGCAGCCGGCGGCGTTGACTGGCACCCAGCGGACCCCGTTCTGCTCAGGGCACGGGACTTCCGGGGTAAACACAGAGTTATTTGTCTGTATCATACTCCAATGTTTTAGCTTCTATTTTCTTCAGTACTGTTCTTAAACTACTTTATAATTAAAGGGCATACCTAACATACGCTATACCTCGTCATTCGTCCAGAACGAAGGGTTGGCTCGTGACTGTGTTCGGTGAATCACAGCACTCACCGAATGCAGTTAGACGACCAGAAAGCAATGCCGTGACGGACTGAATGTTTATGTCCCCGACCCCAGTTCGTGTATTGGAGCCCGACCCCCAGTGTGGTGGCATTTGGAGGTGGGGACTCTGGGAGGTCAGTAGATTTTAGATGAGGTCACAAGGACGGGGCCCCCATGATGAGATTAGTGTCCTTAGAAGAAGAAGAAGAAGAAGGAAAGGAACCACAGCTCTCTCGCTGGCTTTCTCCCTCTCCCCCCTTCCCTCTCCCCTGCCCATGTGAGAACACGGCAAGGGGCAGCCGCCTACAGGCCAGGAGGAGCACGCTCGCTGGGAACGGACTCAGCCAGCACCCTGAGCTCAGCCTTCCAGTCTCCAGAACCGAGAGAAACGAATTTCCGTGGCGTGAGCCCCAGATCCGTGGTATCTCATTATGGCAGCTTGAGCAGAGGAGACACTGCCCGCCCCTCAGAAAGGACACACACAGTCCACGGGGTTCCACAGTCACCTTGCCGTCCTTGGTGATGGTTGCTTCTCTCCCCGAGGAGTCAATCACACCTAAATGCCGTAGGGTCTGCCTAAACCCCCCTCCGGGTGCTGGGAAGGTTCCCCCACGCTGAGGAAGGGGCAGAGGTGGGGAGCGGGCAGGCAGACGTATGCTGCGTCTCCCTCCTGGCTGTGTGGACCATTCACCTGTGCCCCTGAATCTGCCGCTCCGGCCACTTTTCCCAGGTGCTCCCTGTGCCCTCCTCCTCGCTCTGCCTTCTCTCTGCTCGCTCCGAGCAGGCTCATGGCTCCCGCCCCTACGTCAGCTCCCCCGGGCCGGGGGGAGAGGCCTTCCGCCCGCCTGGCCCCTGGGCGAAGGAAACCTCACGGGGTGCGATGCCATCTCTGTCCCCGGTGCCCAGGCACTCTCCATTCAGTCCAGGCGATTTTTCTCTCTTGCTTTTCAAGTTTTTCTTGAACAGCGTGATGGCCCTTCCTGTCCCACTGTCCCCAGCACAGCCAGCCGTTCATGTCTCCACATCCTGCAGCAGGAGCAAGACGTGAGTGGCCTGTGGATGTCCACAGGAGACGGCTGGCTGTGACCGTCAGGGACGTGTGTGCGTGGCCCAAGCCCCAGGGTCCGCGTGGAGGCCCCTCCTTCCGCCTTGCACCGACAGGGGCAGCGGGCTGCGTTGTGCAGGCTGCGAGGCAGGGCGTGTCTGTCACTGCTGGCAGTCTGTCACAGCGTGCCTGATGCGTTGGACGGGAAGCATCGCCGTGTCTCCCGGGGACGTGGGGCCGGCCAGCGTGTCTGTCGCTGTCGTAGCAGAGCTCCGCGAAGACGAGCTGTCCTTCTAGACGTCGGCTCCCTAGGTTCTGCGCCCACCACGTGGCCTGGCATTTTCTAGGTGGCAGAGATCAGCTCCCGTGGGCTCTGCTGCTGAGGGGGTGTCACTCGGCAAACGCGCACCGTGCACCCTGCCAGGGCAGGTAGCCGGACAGACGCCCCTCCGAGGCCCGCGCTCCTGGCCCCGATCCACTCCCCGCCACACGGCTGCTCCCTCCAGCCCTCACACGGGGCCGTTTCCAGGGTGACCTTCGGCCCTGCCTCCTCTCCGTGTGCACGGTCCCCCTGCCCAGGGCACCCAGGCCCTTTCCCGTGGCTGCCGCTGCCAGCACAAGGCCGACGCCCCCGAAAGCTCCATCGCAGGCCTTAGAGGCACCATAAAGTGCCCATCTCGACCTGGTCCGATGCTCACTGCAAGGGCCGACCTCCCCTTGTCCCGCCCCGTCCCCTTATTCTGCCTCTTTCGTCTTAGGGATCCCGTTTCTGTTCCCCCAGATTAGAAGACGCTGTCACTGCTTTCTCTGCTCCCTGTTCAATGGGAGCTACGTCCTGTCAACGCCGCCTCAAAAAATGCTTCTCCAGACCCCTCCAAACCCAGCTCCGCTGTCTGCACTCGTGTCCCGTCATCCGCCGTGTCACTGGAAATGAGCGTCCCCTTTGCTGGTTGCCTAGAGACGAGGTCTGGGCCCCGACCTGCCCGCCACGCTCCTGCCAGCGTGCGCGACCCCCTGTCGGTGGCGTCTGTGAGCCGAGGCTGGGAACGTGCGGGGTCCTGGGGTCCCGGCGAGCCCGCTCAGGCTCGGGTGGGAGCAGCGTGGTGCTGCCAAGGCTCAGGGATGGACTGAGTGGTGGCCCTGCTGCCACCTCGTCCCCCACACAAAACCCAGCGCCTGAAAGGCTCTCTTTCGATCTGAATGTGCAAGGCAATGCCAGATGAGCTTCTAGAGCAGCGCCCCCACACCCCCCCGACCCCTGCTCGGGCCTTCCTACGTGGGCGCCCCAGTCGGCCCGAGCCCACCCTTCATTCCGGCACGTGGAGCAGTGAAGCAGGAAAGGTGCAGTGTCCGCTCGCTGTCGGCGCCCGGGCTCAGACTCCCCTGCCCGGAGCCCCCTGTGCTGATGGAGGAGCCGGGGGGGGGTCCCCCATGGGGGCTCCCCCAGAGCGTCTGCGCTCCTTGCCCAGCTCGGCTGCTCCCTCTGGGGACGTCTCCTGCTCCGGGCTCCGCTCTGCTGCCCCAGGCCCTGACCTCACCCACGTGTCTGACAAGTCCATGCAATGATGCTTGTCCTGGGAGGGGCCCCCCAGCAGTTCCGACTGAGCCCCGAGACCTTAGAACCAACTGCTCCTGCGTTGGCTGGAGCCCTTCGCTGTGCCCGCGCCGTGAGTGCTGGCGAGGCTCCAGCAGACCCGGCAACGCCGCCGCCGCCAGCCGTGTCTTCGTCGGCGGGCAGAGTGGCCGCCGCGGCCTGCAATGCGAGTTCCAGCGAAGGGGCCCCCCCGCTTCCATGCCGCCCTCCCTCAGAGAGAGAGCACACGCTGGCCACAGGGAGGCTTCAGGGCCTCCTTCACGGAGTCCCGGGGTTCAGCCAGCACCACCCCGACCGTCAAGAAATGAACCTCACCCCACGCCATCATGGCCCTCGGGTGGCGTCTCATCCTAGGATCTGAGGGCTGCCCTGTACCTTCCTTCTTCCCGCCTCCTGTCTAATTATCTCTTCCCCAGTGCCATGTGGGGACTTATAATAAGAAATGTGGACTTAGTCCTAAAACCCTTGGAATCTCCTGGGATGAGGGTAATGAAGGTGCCTTTTGTATGTTAATGAGGTGACTGATGGAAAGGCACGAGGTAACCCAGGGAAGGGGGCTGCTTACCGGGAGACTCTCTGTCCCCCGCAGCCGCAGGTGAGGGAGAGGAGCTGAGGTTGGCCTGATGGGCCGTGGCCAGTGATTTCATCAATCACGCGGATGTCACGAAGCCTCCACCAAGCCCCCCAAGACCGAGTCTGGAGAGCCGCTGGTTGGAGGGCGTGCGGACATGGGGTGGGGGCAGTGGTGCCGGAGGGTGTGGGAGCCCCGCGCCCCTCCCCCACACCTTGGCCTGTGCATCTCTCCCATCTGCTGCTCCTGAGCTGAGTCCTTTTATAATAAACGGGTGATCTGGCAGGTGAACCGTTTCTGAGTTCTGCGAGCTGCTCTGGCAAGTTAGTTAGACCCAAGGAGGGGGTCATGGGAGCCTCTGATCTCTGGGGGAGGGGGCTCAGAAGCTCTGGGGACGACCTGGACGGGGACTGGAGAGAGGGCGGGGGGCAGGCCTGAGGACTGAGCCCTTCACCTGTGCCTCTTGTCGAAGGTGGCAGGGTTTAATTTTCAGATGACTGTCAAACTCCCGGCTGGAGGTGTGGTGTCACACTCCTTGCTTCTCTCTCACTGCATCTGAACCGAGGCAATGAAAACAGGGGTGCTGTTTACTGTACCCCACATATATTAACGCCACACGTTCTCGTAGAATTCCTTATTCCCCTCTTCATTAAGACTTACCCGTCTAGGTGTTGACCTCTGTAAGCCTCACTCACTGCAGTAGCCTTAGAGTTACTCTGCTTCATTCTCTCCCCATCTCCCTCTGGAGCGGGGCTGGCTGGTACCATGAGTGGTCCCCAGGAGCCTGCACAGGGCCTGCCCCGAATACACAGTTTGGGTGACTCTCCCACTGTGACCACAGAGCGTCTGTCTCCTACGTCACTGCTCTACTGGGAAAGCTCCAGAGGCCCAGAGTTCTGGACTTGAGAGCCGGGTTCCCTCGTGTGTCCGCGCTGCCACCCTGAGCTGGGTCACACGCCCAGGTGACCCTGCCTGGCGGGCATCCCTTCACCCGGACCCTGCAGGCTCCTTGCCACCAGTGCAGCCAAGTCCTTACAGGGAGGTGATGATATTTTTATGACCGGAAAACTCTGGAGTCACAGAACCCACTTCAAGAATGCTTTTTTAGTCTGGAAGCTTCTCATACTTGACTGACATTTATAAACTGTTTATAAAGTACCTACCAACACGATGCTAAGTGCATCATAGATTGTGCTCCCCCATCAGAATAACCCTGTGGGGTCGGGAACATCAGCCCATGTTATAATAGAAAGTGGGGTTCGTTGAAATGGGACGACTTCACATTGTTTAAATAAGAGCAGGATCTGGATTCAAATTCAAATCTATCTCATTTCAAACCCATGCACGTCCCACTATGCGTGTATCTTCTATACGACAGACACCATACTGATTTATGAGAAAAATATACAAAATTTCCCATACGCACATCAATAAGACCGTACCCTGACCTCCGCCGACAGATAAAGAATCCCAGACTCTTCCCCCGCATCTAAACACTGGCAGGGACTCTCTATTTTGCATTGCAGTGTCTGTCTCTTTAAATCCACCTCTTACTCTTCCTTTTTTCCCTATCAATTAGCCTGGTTGCTAAGCTGGCACGGTGAAGTGGTGTAAAAGCGTCCCCAAATTAATAGTGCCTCATCAGCACGGAGCAGGGTGTGAAATTACCTCCTGAAGTGTTACCTGATGCAGTTAGCACCCCCTCGGCTGCTGGCTTCAGCCAAGAATGGGAACTCAGCAGAAAGAGCAGCAGCTCTGCGTCAGCCATCAGCAGATCGGCAGGGCCAGGGAAGGTGACATCCTCCTTGCCCACCAGGGCCCCCCTCTGGCCTCCTCTGTGGTCCCCTGTGCCTTCGGCCTGCCAGAACTCAGGGCCCACGGCTCCCAGAGCCACTTACTCCCGACTGGAATTGTTCTGTGCCTGGCTCACCCCTTAAACAGAGCACATGGCGTCTCCAGGCAACGGGATAGATCAGTGATGAGTCGTGCTAACGGGATGTGGTTGGGACAGCTCCCTGGCACTGTGGAGACGCTACCTCTGCCTTCAGCGCTGAGACTGACCTGCCAGGAAACCCCACCGGGTGGGGGTGGGGGTCACAGTAAAGGGGGGCTCAGTGGGAGACCCTGGCGGAGCACCCTCTTCAGGCAGTGCCCCCTGTGGCTAGCCTCGCCTGGATTGTGGGTTTTCTCCCCAGCGTGAACCATGATTCCCAGCACAGCCCATCTCAGTCTCTGAAAGCTCCACGGGGTCTAACAGTCTTACCTGAGATTAAATTTACTCATTCAGCTCTTCACAAGGTAGAGCAAACTCAGGCCAGGTCTCTGTCTCAGGATCTGAAACAGCCTCGTCTACACTAGAGGGGAGCCAGGTACCTGAAGGCAAGGTTGTGGCCGAGGGAGCATAGAAAGCCCTAGAAGATTTGCGTTCCCGCCAAGACAGGACGCATCCTTGTTTGCCGCTTAACTAGCTGTGTGAGCCGTGATCTTGGGGATGCTGCCCACCCCCTTTGAGCCTCAGTTTCCTCACCTGTAAAATGAGATCTGTAGCAATGCTGATCCCGTGGCGTCGATGTGAGGGTTAAATGCGAACGATGCTTCTGACATAGAGAAGTCATGCCAATAACTGTTAGTTACCAAGAGCATGGTGATGGTGGTGGCGGTGATGACGATGACGATGGTGGTGGTGGTGATAATGATGTTGGGATAACGAGGGTGGCGATTATTTTTTTTATGACAGAGAAGAGTAATGTATACAAAGTATGTAGTAATTAGGACAATGTGGTATTGGGATTGAACAGAGCCCAGAAGCAGGGCCGGTTCATATGGACACTTGACCTATAACCAAGGAGAGACCAGGGAGCCATAGAGAAGGAAGCGTTTCTTCAGGAAGTGGTGTTAGATCAAGAGCGTATCTGTCTGGGAGGAAATGAAACTTGACCCTCACCTCCCATAACACAGCACATGAAAGGTTCCTTTTCGATCGAAATGTGAAACATAATACAAAAACGTTCCCGCACCCGTTGCTTGGACCTTCCTAAGTGGTTACTACCCCCGGTCTGAGCAGCCCATTCACTGAGGCGCCTTTTAACAGCGAACCAGGTACCTGCGTCTTAAAAGCATGGAGAAGGCAGCTGCTTCCTCTTTCATTTCCCTCGTCCACGTGGTAAAACCGGCTCTTGTTCCCACGTGGGGAGCCCGCTTCGGCAAAGTCTGGGATGCATCTTGGCAGGAAGATCGTTCTCTCTGCCCCACCAGGGGGCTGGGGCTGGGCGGCGGCCCGTCACCGGGGTCCACGCAGCCAGGTGGGACCTCTTCTTCGAGACCACTCCCATCTTTCCAGGCGCCATCGACACCCCAGCAGCACCAGCCTACGTCCCGGGCCCAGTCCTTCTCCAGATGGCCCTGTTTTGAGCGACAGGGGCTTTTTCAGAGATGAATGGAGTCAGTTCTCATTTCCCACGTGGCTCGTGCTCTTTGCACGTGGCTCCATCTTTCCCAGCCCAGAGGGGTAAGAGGATTCAGCCTGTCCAAATGCCTGGGACAGCCTCCGAGAGGGAAAAAGAACCGACGACCTCCTGACAGCCAGCTGTGTGCGAGGTGTGGGCTACTAGGAGCACGCAAACATCGTCTCTGATCTTTAGAGCAATTCCACGAGGTTCTTATTATGCAGGGTAAGCAGATTCTGCAGAGAAGTTAAGTTGCTTATCCAGGATCACACAGCTTAACAAACAGAAGAGCCAGGATTTAATGCCAGGCCTGGACACCTCCTCAGTACACAGGCTGCATCACGAGGGCAGTCAGGGGCCCGGACATCTCAGCAGAGTGAACTCGAACACTGCCAGCTTCCTGAAGGGAGGAAATCAGACTTCTTAGAAGGTGAGTGAGCAGTGCCTATAAGATTTTGCCTATAAGATTTTGCAAAAGCTCCAGAGAGGAGACGGGCAGAGGGGGTGCTTGCTGTCAAGGGCCTAGAGAGCTGCCATTGGTTTGTCATTGCACCTGATGAAGGCCATTCCACAAGCTTTGGGTGTTAAGTAAGTAAGAGTCGTTTTAATCCATCGTCGTTTTTAAGGAAGAATTATTTTTAAAAAATGCAATTTAAAATGTGTTCTTTTGTTGACAATGATGCAATTCACAAAAAAGCCAAAATATTGAGCCTACTGGCGCATCCTTTTTGTGACATGTTTGCTTAAATGAGGGTAATCTCCTGTTGAGAAAATGCCGATGCTCATCAGTAACATTTATTAAGTACCTACTGTGTGCCCTTCATTTAATTCTACCAAATAGTGATTGAGCATTGGCTATGTTCCAGGCTGAGGCTACAGAGATAAACAAAACAGACAAAAGTCTCTGACTTATGGAGTTTCCGTTCTACTGAAGGGAGACCGAATATAAATAGACAGACAGACAATTAAGTAGACGAGCCAGCCTCGTGGTGTAGGAGATATGGAGGGAAATAAGCAAGAGATAGGGACAGGGCATACCACAGGGTGGTGGCACTGAAGCAAAGATCTCAGCTGTCAGACTCAGAGTGGGCTTCTTGGGCAAGAGGGCTCCAAGTGGATTAAGAGACACATGCAAGGACCCTACATTGGGAACGAGCCCGGTTCCTTGGGATAGGGGCCAGGAGGCCCCGTGGCTGGAGAGGAAGGGGCTGGATCGCGCGGCCCTCACGGAGCTCCGTCCGCTCTCTCCCTTGCATTCCAGTGGACCAGCGGCAGGTGAGGGAGGACACTGAAAGTTAGGTCAAGGTCGAAGATTATTTCCAAAGGCCCACTCTAGCTGCCCCTCGGGAGGCCCAGGGGACGAGGCAGGGACCCGTTACAAGTGGTGGTGACAATCCAGAGAGAGGCAATGCTGGATTGGATGAGGGCGTGGTGGCGAAGGCTGGGGAGAGTGATGATTCTACGTATATATTGGGGAGAGACACATCGGGATTTGCAGATGGGTGTGTGGCATTGAAGTATCTGAGTTACTTCAGCGGACATCTGGGGCGGTGGAAGATGGGGTTCAGCCCGGGGCATGTCGAATTGCAAGGCCGACAGGATAGCCAGGGAGGGGTGTCGTGTAGGCAGACGGAGGCTGGAATTCAGGGGACAAGACTGGGCAGGGACACACTGCGGGGACATGTTTCGGCGACACTCAGAAGTGAGTCTTATTAACTCACTGCACGGCGAAGGAGATTCAGTCACAGAGGTTACGTGTGACGTTCACGACCGTGCAGCCAACGCGTCGGGATCTGAGCCCAGAAGCCACCCTTCAGCGTGAACGACGCTAAATTCCCATTCTGCTAAAGAAGGTTTCAGATGTAGAGAGAAAATCCTCACATGGATCTCAGTTTAAAAAAAAAAAAAAAAATCTTTGTGTCTCAGCTCAAACTTTCCTCTCTAAGCTCTGATCCACAGCCAGCTGGCTGCCCACTCGCTTGAAAAAAGAAATGTAAAATCCCACTTAAAAGAGCCTTCCGTTGGCTTACAGAGCAGTCACGCTTCACAGTCCACCCAGCGGAGAATTGCTCTTGGCAGGGACACCGGGAGATGATGTCATCCTCCGAGGACAGGGAAAACCCGTGCGCCTTTGAATCCCCTTCGAAAGCCACTGCCTCGGGGCTGTTTCATACCTGTCGCCAGCAGCGGCGGACACGGGTATAGCGTTTTCCGGAAAGACCGTTTCAAGATGGAGCAAGGATATTAAATATGTGTATGCCCTCTGACCCCAGAGTTCTAATTCCGATCGTCTAATCTTAGGAAATCATCGAAATCACATAAAAACGTCTCATGCTCAGCGATGCTCATCGTTGCCCTATTTTTAGGATGCCGGAATTTTTTTTCAGCATCTCACATCCAGTAGGAGAACGGTGGAGTAAATTATAGATGTCAAACATTATTTTTAGAAAGAATTTTGAAACGTCGTGGAAAACGGTTCCATGAAAATGTTAGGCTTAAAGGCAGGATGCGGTGTCGTATTTTGGTATTGTCTTAATCTGCATTGCAGTTATTTTAAAAGTCGATTAGTAACTAATGGAATTAAGAGGAAATGTTATGTATGTAAAAGGATGCTGTTAGGGTTTGCGTGGAACCTGGATTCCTTTCCCTAGAATGGAAACCCCGGGACACAGGTGAAAACAGACGCCCTTAGGAGCCACACATTCTTGATGGCTTCCTCAGAGGTGCTGTGTCAGCTCAACACTTCTGCCACCGCCACCTGTGATTCCCAGCGTCCCCAGCACCCTCCACCCGGTGGGGATGGAATCCTGACAGACAGATGAAGCTAGACCTCCGCTCGGGAAGCACAGGAATGACACAGAGAAGTTCTGTTTCTCCTTTCCTGCTCTACCCCCACCTGCTGGCTAGCAAAGGGAGACGGTGTGCGAGGGTCCCATCCTCAGACCCAAGGGAAAGAGGGGCCAAGAGGATTGCTCAGAAAAGCCGGTGCGAGCCAGCAAGAAGGAGAAACAGCTTTCCCCACTGGCCTTCTGCGCGGCCTCCACACGTGCTGGCCTGACCCTAGACGGCTGAAGAGAGGAACAAGAGGTAGGCATTGGGGACAAGAGAGCCAGGTCCCTAACACAACATTTCAGTAAAGAATATGAAAATACTTCTCATCCCTGACCTCAGGAATGCTGCAGAGTTTGACGTGGGAAGAGAGAAATGTGGGAATGATCCTTTGTGCCGTCAGTGATAAAGATGCCATAATTAGATAAGTATTTACGAAGATACGAGAGACTTGTCTTTATCATAATCTCTTGGGGGGGCCACTCAATTCCTCCATCTCTTCGGTAATGCAAGCTTTTTTCCTGTCTCTGCACCTTTCACGTGCTCCTTGAAAAAGCCCATTCCAACTTCTCGACTGGGCTAACTTTATTTATTCATGCCTCGAGTATCAGTTTAAATAGAACTATTTCCAGGCATCTTTAGGGTCGTTCTCCCATTTACCTGTATTATTTTGAAACTGTTTTCATTCTAGCAGTTATTTCGTTTTATCACTAGTGCTGGTCATTCTGCACGAGCCCTGAGCATCTCCACGGCTGGACCAACTCTTACTCATCTCGTATCGCGAGCACCTAGTGGAGAATCCAGGCTGTCAGCGTAGTCACACACACTTAGACACTGCTGGTCACTATGGTATAAAGAAAAAGAGAGTGTGGCAAGCCGCAGCCTAGCCCAGAAATGACATATCAGTCCTGTTTTCTTGGCCAAAGAAAGTCACATGGCCGCACTTCATTTCACAGGAGCAAGGAAGTGTGATGCTCTTATGTGCCAAGTAGAGAACCGGGACTGTGAGCTGCAAAGTACCAGTGACTGCCACAGTGACTCAGTCTTGCAGCAACTAATAGGACATTTGCCAGAAGTGGTAAGGATGGAATAATGCATGGGCAAAGTGCTTAGAGAGCTGTGAAATGCCACACAAGTATCATTTCTAAGTTGTCATAGGGGTATACTGTTATGGGTATTCAGACAAAAGAAATATTAAATCCAACAGGAGACGTTAGGGGAAGGCTTCATGGGGATAACGGCCATTGTAAGGTAATGAGAACTTGGACATGTGGGGGTGGCAGAGCAGGCAGAGCAGGTAGAGGGCACAGCAGAGGTTTGGGGAGAGTACAGTTAAGGGCACACTTGAGGAATGGCGTATCTAGCGTAGCTTGAGAAGAAGACACCTGCCACCAACAGCATCCCTCCAGGGAGAAGCTTCCGATGGCCAGCTGGAAGGCGAGATGCCAGCTGTGCCATTTTCAGAAGCAAAGGTGCCCGTATGCGAGAGCCCAGACGGCGGCTCACCCCCGAGATCACGGTCACGCTAGCAATCCGATGAGCTCATCGCCCTCTCGGGGGCTTGTTACACCGCCTGCCACTCATCCCCACCCAGACAGAGCTACAGAGATGAGATCATCCTCATCTCTCTCTCTTTTTTTTTTTTTTTTTTTTAAAAAAGCACCATTTAAACAGCAGAAATGCTTGGCCTCATGCTGTCAAGAAAGCTGTCACCATGGAAAAGAAAAAGAGAAAGTCCCCCATCTGACTGCTGAATCTCTTCCAAGAACTGTCAATATTTTTGGAAGCCCCTGGATAACAAATGCTTTCTTGAGCCTGGCAGGATCGGTGGTGTTGAAGAGACTGACTCCAAGCTGATTGATGGTGGCCAGTGAGTGCCATGTTCAGTGGGTGACATCTAAGACAGGCAGTCGTCGGCAGCTCGGAATGAGAACAAAATGCCCCATCCACGGGCTGAGGAGAACACGTGCAGAACTTTCCAGAAAACTCAGAGCAGGACACATGTCCGAGGCCTGTGTTTATATTTGTAACCTGAGTTTTGCGGGTTGTACACTGACCTGCCCAACGAAGCAGAACTTGAAAATGTCGCATCCTGCAGATCACTTACTTGTGGGTGTCTCCACAGGTCAACCACTCTTGCTGGTCATCGTATCTGCCAGAGTCAAGGCTCTCTCAGATCGGGGCACTGCCGGGCGGGTTTATTGAGAGGACTGTTTACAAAGGGGCGGAGAAGCTGTGGAGGGGTCTCAAGGACTCGTGGTGGGACCGTTACTGTGGCGCTTGGTCACTCGCCGCCCCATGAAAGGCGTGATCTTGGGCGTGAGCTCCGTCAGACGCCGAAGGAGCAAACCGCTGGGGGTGCGTGCTGATCGCACGCCCTGTGGCTGGCGGCACGTTCCCCCTGGGAAGGCATCTGGGCAGCACACACCCCTGTGTTTACTGCCATCCCTCCTGCCCCGTGCCCACCCACTCATCTACCTACGGCCGGGGTCCCTCCTGCAGGACCCTGGCGGGCTCGTCTTCCTAAGGGGACCCTGGGAAGGGGGAACCGAGAAAGACAAACTGCTCACCTGCCACCATCAATCGTCCTCGATTTCATCTGTTGGTGCGCACCGAGTGTCACCCTGGCCCCCTGCTGGTGCACGCTGAGTGTCACCCTCATCCCCGACCCATCTGTTCTGCCCCTCAGGATGCCCATGGCGTCACCCATCTCCACAGCCCTCCGTGCGCCAGGCTTCCTTTCCTGATACTGAAGTAGGTGCCGCCTCCTGGTTTCCGGCAGGTAAGCCCGTCGCCTGGCCTCTGCTCTTTGAAGGCCCTGTCACCCCCGCTGCCACCTGCAATCCAAGTTCTTTAATGGCGCCTCCTCCATCAGCCATGGCCACAGAGGAGACCCGCCACCTTCTGTGAACGGAGAGTTCCTTGTGTCTGTGGTGTGTGGGGTGTCCTCCGAGCCCTCCCATGAATCACGTGGGGGGAGGGGCGTTCCCCAGTGTAGAAACGGTAAATCGTTCCGAGCCATGCAACCCCCTCCTTCACTACCTGCCATGGCAGCTCCAGCGTTCCCACTTTGTTCAGCTTAAAGCACTGCCCTTCCCACGCTTCCAGGATCACAAGTCCACACCATCCCCTCGGGCCCTTGGCAGGATGTTAAATTCTGTATCTTGGGAGCATGCACCGGAGTCAACGAACTCTATCGAATTTTATGGTCTACAGCCCTTGATCAAGCTCACCTAGGATTCACTCCCGAGCACACGCTGTGGCTTCAGGAGAGAAATGATGGCGAGGTTCGCATCGTGTCTTCAAACCATAAACGAACCACTTATACCTCATCCAGTGCCCCTGGTCTTATTATATTTATTGTATTACAAATCCTATCACTATTATCGCTGCCAATAAAACAAGTGATCCTATAGACAAGGCAGTATTTTGTGTCATCTTGGAGATTTCTCTTTCTGGAGAGGCAAAGAAGGTCCAAGGGACCCCTACCTGCAGGTGTGATTCAGGGAAGATTACGGAAGACAGAAAAAGGGGTGGGGCTCAAACCAGGAGAGACTGAGGCAAGACCAGCTCTGTGGAGAAGATGGCCAGTCGCATCAAAGTGACTGCACAGATGAGGACGAGAAAAGGCTCCGGGGTGTGGCGAGTAGGAAGTTGGGAGTGATCTGAGTAAGAGCTGGCCGAGTAGCCAGGGCAGCAGAAGCAGCGTGAGGCCTCCTTGTTGGTTGTGAGCCTCTGCTTTTCTCCCCATTCCACTGGAACCAAACACAGTTCTGGTAAAGAGAGGGGAATTTCTTCCAAAGAAGATGAAGAGCAGTTGGAAGACTCAACATGGAAGCAGTTTCTCCTCCTTTATGAATTCTCGTATCCCTTTTCTATATGTCTCTGGATCACTTTCGGTATTAGGTTGTTGGTATTTGCATGCAGGTCTTAATAGCTCTCCTCCCCTAAATTGTAAGCCATATGAAAGTAGAATCTTTTATATACTTTTGCAGTACCCAAATGGCCCTGGACAGAGTCTTGTATATATTTGGTGTCCAATAGGCAATGAATGAATGAATGTTCAATGAATGAATGAAATAGAGTAAATAGTGAGAGGTCGGTGATGCTCCCTTACATGATGGGCTTTTTATGAAATATATTTTATGGAACATATATGTGTTCATTCAACCTAAGTGTATTGGAGATAGTCAAAAGGAAACTCTCAATATTAAATATTAAGAACTATCTATGAAAAAGAATGTCTTAAGGTATTTTGGAAAAGAAAGCCTAGGAAAGGGAGATTTTTTTTCCCATCTGTTATTTCTCATTTGTTCATTAATTACCCCAAATTTCTATTTAAGTGTTGTTAATGTGTCTGCTAAAATTATCAGTTGATTGACATAATAAGGTAACATCTCAGACCTCATGCTGCAAAGCCAGCGCGCTCACTCCTTTCACACTTCACAGCTAATTTCAGAGGTGAGACTGAGTACCCAGGTCTGTGAATGTTTGCGACTTTGAAAGGATCCCAGATTCTCAGGCAGCAGCCACCCCACTGTTCGCATGGAAGACATACGGGGACTTGGGTGGCACATCTTAGACCCGTGTTTTGTGCCCGAGTGTTCCCAAGACCCGAAGATTTATGAAAAGTAGTCCCCGCTCTGCAAATGAGACTTTCAACCACAGAGATGAAATCCTGGTTCAAGGTCACACAGAGCCATGAATTTAGAGCCTGCGCCCAGGTCTCTTTGGGTCCGAGCACAGCCCTCCATCTGGGATGTGACTGGGGCCTCAGACCTGCGTGGAGACCGCACGCGCAGAGGCCCCTTAGAGAGAGGACAGTTGTTACCCAGTCCGCACGTGGGGAGGAGCGGAGTTGGGATGCAGTTTGGTCCATCCCTAGAGCTTACCCCGGGCCCCCTGGGCTGCCAAGGTGAGCGGGAAGAACGAGTGAGGCTGGGAGAAGCGTCTCTGCGTGAAAGCCCAGCTCTGGGTCTGGGGATGTGACACAAGTTCTGATGACACAGAGGTCTTCTGGAAGAATTAGCACGAAGTGATGGCTCAGGAGACATGGGGCCTGTGTGGGCCCCGGGGAGGAGGGGAGCTTGCAGAGCAGGCAGGGGCTGTCAGTGACTTTTCTCAGGGGTGGGGTGGCGGGGAGGGCAGGAGCGGGCCTTGGCAGGAGACTTGTCTGTCTTTCTTGCATCAGTTCTTGGTCTGATGGGAGCACGGGCTGTGTGTCCAAGGCCGTTAGGGCCACTCTGTGGCAGCGGAATGTGGGTTCATGTGAGCGCCCCCTGCAGTCCAAGGCCTGTACCTGAGGTTGAGGCCGCTCATCTCGAACATGAGCCTACTCACTATATTCCCACAGACCCTTCGCCTCACCGGAGACCTACTGTGCACGTCACCGGAGACCTACTGTGCGGTGTAGCAACCTCTCTACGTCACACATCAAGCCTTAGTTGTGTTTTAGGAAGCCAACGTCAGTATTTTTAGTAATCGTTCTTTTTTAGTTCCCCAGAAGGTTCTCACCGATCCTCTTTGGGGTGCCCTAGGTGGGCGCACAGGGAATCGAAAAACATTTCTTTGTGGATTTCAGAGTTCTGTTTTGTTCAGGCCTGATTTTCCTTTCCCTGTGCTGCTGCTGCTGTGTGTTTGCTCTCCTTCGGGTTTTCGTGCTTGCCGTCTGAACAGTTCTACAGCCCAGATACGAGTGCTTAGCACCCTGAGCTCACACGCTGCCCCAGTGCCCGCAGCGTCCCTTCCCTGTGACACAGTGGCCAGGGTTTCCGCCCGGACGTCCCGCAGGCACACCTCCTCACAGCCAAACCTTTCTTCCATCTCCTCGCTTCCCAAGCTCGCCGCCTACCCATTCTCCCAAGCCATGACTGTGGGGCCATCACAGTGTCCAAAATATGTCACCAGCCGGCCCGCCTGTCCACTCAGGAGCTTCCTGTCATGTGCTCACATATCCACTTTGTAATTTTTTTAAAAAAGAGAACTTTTAGAGGAAAAGACGAGGGTGATGAAGACCAGGCTGATGATGACTCAAGCCCACACATTTCATTAACTTCGCCCAGCATGACTTTGCTGATGAAATATGACATCGGTGAAGTATTGGGTGGCCAGAGGAAGCGAGGGGGCCTTCGGAGGAGGGGTTTCCCCTGGGAAAGGCCCACCGAAGTAGAATTAGCCTGTGGGGTGATGTGCAGGGAGGCCAAAGGGAAGGAAGACGTCCAGAAAGAGGCAGCCACACATCGCTTCTTCCACAGTGTTTTAATATATGCAGCCAAGACATCTCTCCCACTTTCCTATACGCGCAGAATGTCGTGTGATCGTTCTCTTAGGTCACGGGGACAATCGTGACCCTTTTTTTGAGCTCTCATCATTCTCTCCCACATTTCCTAACGTATTTGTTGGAACAAATAGACCCCCGACCTAGATGTGGAAATCATTAAAGGGGTGGACAAGGACACACTTGTTTTTGTATCCTTGGTTATTCGATAGTGCCTGCTACATAGAATTTTTGAGTCGACAAATGTCTACTGAACGATTGGACGGATGGATGAATAGGCAACAACATTCGTTATCCTCAAGAAGATGACGACACATCGCATGGGGGAGAAGAGAGCATCCTTGGATGGAAAGTGAGAAGGTAACAAGAAACAAGGGTGCAGCTTCTCGAACTGCCGACTGCACTGGACGTGGGAGCAACGCTGAGATGGGCGCGTCGTCAGCCGGGGCTTCAAATACCGCACCGGAAATAAAATCTGGGTTCTGCGTGCATTGCTTCTGCGGTGTGTTTTGCGTCCTAGACGGTGCCGGCGATATTTTGAAAATTATCGCTCCCGTTCAATTGGAATCCCAGCACGTCTGAGACGGGAAACAGAGGGTTTCTTGGAGATGTTGCAAAGCACACTCGCAAAATGAGTAACTTCTGCATGGGAGGGAAGTGAGAGACCTTTCGATCCATCCTCCACGTTGAAGATGGGGAAATTGGTCCAGAGAGAGGAGGTGTTTTGGCCGAGGACCGTGTAATATAGTTTTATATAAGGCTGTCCTGACCTAGTTTCGAGGCCGTAGCTGGATGCTCATATGCTCATAGCTCCCCTCCTGAGAAGCTGATTAAATCTGCACCCCAACCATTTTCCTTACCGGCATCTTGCACTCTGGACTGGGATGCCCACCCTGATCGCCCCAAGGCCGGGTACCAGGCAACCAGGGACAAGCCAGATGCCCCAGAGACCGCAGAAATTATTGAAACTGGTCGATCGTGAGCCTGCTTACTGGGCCTCGCTGGTTCCTTCCCAAGGAAGCCACAGAGAAGATTTTCCTCTCTCTCTCTCTCTCTCTCTCTCTCTCTCTCTCTCTCTCTCTCTCTCTTTCTCCCTTCCCTCTCTCTTCCCCCTACTCTCTCTATCTCCCTCTGTCTTTGTCTCTCTGTCTCTCTCTGTCTCTCTCTGTCTCTCTCT